>PVLC010004778.1:0-82034 GCA_004027655.1 Graphiurus murinus | reverse complement strand
CTCCAGATGAAAAAGTAGAAACCCTAGATAAGCAAAGAAATTGACTTAACTGACGGTGATGGACAGGGGTGAGGGGGGCACCCTAATGCATATGATGTACTTTCACAAATATATCAAAGTCAATCACTAAACTGAATTTGAGAAGGAAGGAGAGCAAGGGAGTGGGGTGGGAATTGGGGAAGGGGTTAAATGAGAAATGTGTGCATATATGCCTTTATCAGCTTGTTCCTAACAAAGATGTATGATTACAATGCACCAATTAATAATTTAAAAAAATGTCTACCTTGACTGTCACACCTTGTGCATATGAGTATCACTTGGGAAGCATTTAAAAATATATTACTAGACCCCATCATTCAGAATTTCTAATTTAACAGGCTTTCTGTTCATTCCTTCATTGGATTTTAACTCATTAAAACATCTGCTTTGAATTATTGAGTTTTTTTTTGTTTTTTTTTTTTTTTGTTTTTTTACCTTTTGAGAACTTAAAAGTTGACAAAGTAAGTGAATAACAAAGGGGAAGTTTTGTGGGATACCAGATATATAGTATGTGGGGGAGAATGCTTTTCTTTGTCACTTGCAAGGGAGGTATTTTTCCTTAAGAAATTCAATTAAGAATTCCAAGCTTTAGTGCTTTGAGTTTGTTGTTATTGCTTAACTGTAAAACTGAGATAATCAAATAACTGATGATTCTGTAAGGATGAGAGGATATTTAAAAGGTTTAGCATAAAATGACATCAGCCAAACTCAGAATGTCAAGGGCTCATGTTTTCTCTCATATGTGGACGCTAGATATAAGATGATAGGAAAGAAAAGGGATTCCATGAAAATGGGAAGAGAGACCAATAGAATAGTGGAAGAGGATTGCATGAGGGGGAGGGAGGGAAAAATTCGGGCTCAGCTAAGGAAACAGACCAAATAATATTTTGACACTATGCCTGTATATGAATGTATCACTGTCCTGTATATGAATGTATCACTGTCCTGTATATGAATGTATCACTGTCCTGTATATGAATGTATCACTGTGAATCGCATTAAGATATAAAACTACGATGCACCAATAAAAAGAAAATAAGGTAAACAGCTTAGCACGTAGCCTAGCATGGTGTGTTTAACAGTAAGTGTTTTGTGGAAATGAAATGATCACTGTTAGCCAGGCACTATGGGCATAATGAGAAATCCTCTGCTTTCAATAAACTTGAGTACAAGAAAGACACAGCACAAACCTAATAAATTTGTAAGACCTTGAAACATACACATATACTAAAATCTTTTTTGTATGACACACACACACACACACACACACACACACACACACACACACATATATATATGTGGGTTTCTCAAAGCCATGTTCACTCTCACCTGTTCAGGTTTCTAAAATAAAGGTGGATGATAGATGCACAACTACAAAATGTTTGCCTGTGTTTAAAATTTTCAAGTTGACTTTTCTACAGAAAAAAAAAATCCTAAAATGTTTCATCATATCCTTGAACCAAAGATTCTATCATATCCTTGAATAAAAGAACCAAGTGAAGGCTGGGGATAAAGCTCAGTAGCAGAGTATCTGCCTAGCATGTGCAAAGCCCTCCATCCCATCCTCAGCACTGGACAAATAAAAGACCCCCTCATACCATTAAATTTAGCATATATATTCTTTAAAAATTTAGCCTCTTTGAGGAAATATAAAATAACATATATAATATGTTATATTACACACACAAATACACACATACATATATAAAAGATATTTGTTATATGTTACTTAGACAAAAATTATAATGCCAAGCAAATATAATTGAGCATACTCAAAAATAATAATAAATAAAAAGTATAATTATTCAAAAGAAATGCAAATAATTCCATTTCTGAAATAAAATTCAAATGGCATTTGCAATTTTACTTTATAAAAAGAATCAGTCTACAGAGGTTAGATCCCCCTCTCCCAGCTGTAAGGAGATAAATAAATGCTAAAAAAATTCCATCAAGTAACTAATAAATCAGATCTAAGTCTGAGGAAGGACTACTGGCTATGTTTAAATCCCAAACCCCATACTATGTGGGTATAGCCACCAACCAATCAATAGTCACCCAAGCAAAATAAATGGCTGTGGGTAAAATGAGCCTAGATTTACTTTGGGAAATTGTATAGGTTCATGCTTACTTTCATCTATCTGTCGCCCCCAGGATTACCCCTATAGGCCAGTTTGTTCTGAAGTTATACAGTCTAATATTTCTTCCTCAGAAAGGGTCTATTACAATAGCTCCAAGGGGACCTGACTGGCTTGCACCAGCCGACTTATGAAGCGTCTCCCTTCAGACCAGTTACAACCAACACCAAACAGCTCCAGTGTTGGACCCCTATTAGTGGATGTGGGGATAGCAGGGCCAGAGGCCATTAAAACCTCTGCTTCAGTAATAGGTGATGAGGAGCTGAGTGCCCAAATAACCTAGAGCATTTAAAAATGTCATCTCCCGTTTGGAAGAGCAGGTAGATTTCCTTGCTAAAGTGAACTTACAAAATAAAAGAGGGTTAGATTTGCTGTTCATAAAGCAAGGGGGATTGTGCATGACCTTAGGGAAACATGCTGGTTTTAGGCTAATAAATCAGGAGTTATTGGGCAAAGCTTAGCTTTTGTTAAAAACAACCTTAAAAAACGCACCATCACGAGGGAGCGGGGTGGGAATTGGGGAAAGGATCAGATGAGAAATGTGTAAACATTTGTCTTTATCAATTTGTACCTAACAAAAATGTATATATACAAGGCACGAATTATTGCAATTAAAAAAAAAAAAAAAAAACCGCACCATCACAAGTCCGACAATTGGTATAAGTCACCATTTTCCGGATCTCCCTGGCTGACTATCCTGACTACTGCCACTACCGGTCCCTTACTATATTTGTGGGGTCCTGCATCATAAATTGCCTAGTAGCTTATATCAGAAAAAGAGTAAATGCAGTCAAAATACTAGTTATTAGGTGACAATATAACATCTTGCCTGTATATGATGAGTCCATGATTTGACTCAGTAATAAAAACCAGTGGAGAATTGAAACAGTATATATCCATTTTTTGGTAAAAGTCTCAGGCAAACTCTCTCAAGCCCCCTTTGACTAAAGGTCAAAGGGGCAAACAGTAATTAAACCAGGATGCAAAAAGGAACTTTAACTGCTATTATCTGCTTCTGTGAACTGCTTTGAAAGCTATCTTGACCACAAGACAGCTTTCTAAATAAGATAAGTTGCCTGTCCTAAACATCTGATTTGTAAAACAATGCAATGATTTTATAACCATAAAAACATGACTTTTCCATACCCCCAACTCTGTAACCAAAGGGTATAAAACTGGCCTACACCAAAATTCTAGGTGACAGCCTTTAGGCTGCTCACCTAGGTCAGCCGGTGACTGGCAAATAAAGCGACATCTTTGGCACAATTTTCGGAAAAAAAAAAAAAAAAAGTCACTCACTGAACTGAACTTGAGAGGGAGGGAGGAAGCGGGGTGGGAATTGGAGAAAGGGTCAGATGAGAAATGTGTGCACATTTGTCTTTATCAATTTGTACCTAACAAAAATGTATATATACAAAGCACGAAATATTACAATAAAAGAAAGAATAGGTAAAAAGAAAAAAAAAAGAATTTAACTCCTGCATATACATATTTTGAATACTTTTACCACAGCAACATTTTTTAAAGAATGAGCATCTCTGGATTAATAAAAAAGAGGAAGTGGCAAAATCAAGTTTTTATCTTGCATTTCATTTTAGAGGTACAGATATGGATACTGGGTTAAATTTTTTAAATTGAATCGGTTGGGTTTGGTTGTGTGCACTTGTAATCCCAGTACATGGGAAGCTGAGAGAGCAGAATAGTAGGTTCGCGACCAGCCTCAGCAACTTAGTGAGTCCCAGTTTCAAAATAAGAAGTAAAAATAAGGCTGAGGGTGTAGCTCGGAGGTAGAATGACCCTGGGTTCAAACCCTAGCACTAAATAAATAAATATATTTTATATATAAATAAATAATAAGTAAATAAAAATACAAAAATTTTAGTCAAGGAATGAGATTGGCTCAAAATATCACAAGTTATTTCTTCACATATGCTGTGTAAACATGGCCTTCAAAATTTCTTTTAAACTTTTTTCAGTGAATTTTTTATCAATCTATGTAGATATAGAGGATGAGTATTTAATCTGAAGAAGAAAATATACACAACGTAAAAAGACACAAATCTTTATTTACTCAGGCTTCCTTCTTCCAGAAGAGGCTCCTGACAGTATTCCTATAGTATGAAGGCACTACTACAAAGCAATCATCAGCTGGACATGGCGGTATGCACTGCACCTGTAATCCCAGTACTTAGGAGGCTGAGACAGGAGGATGACGGCTTCAAGGCCAGCCTCAGAAACTTAGCAAGACTCTGTTTCAAAATAAAAATGAAATAGGGCTGTGGGTATAGCTCAGAGGTACAACACCCCTGGGTACAACTCCAGTTCAGAAAAGAAAAAAAAAAAGTGATCGTCTCTTTTCTATGTGGTGAATGTATTTGTTCTTGTACTCTATGTGGTGAATGTATTTGTCATTTGGACCTGCGTCTGTCATCTGCAAGCCATAGAAAGAAGCAACCCAAGAATTAGGAAGGAATTTGGTCTATGATGTCATCATTGAGCCTTTAAATTAACAAACTCTGGAACAGATTTCTGGCCATGTTGGTTTTGAGAGAAAATATATTTCTTATTATTTAATTAAATTTTAGTTAAATTTCCCATTACTGTAAGCCAAAAATGTATTATTTAATATAGTTTCTTTCCACACAATTAAAAAGCTACTATTTGAAGGCTTGGATTTGGAAAAACTATAGAAGTCATAATGGAATAATATCTTCTCAATACACAGTGGAAGTGATAAAGTGTTTTTCAAGTAACATTTTACTAATAATTAAGTTCTAATGCTTACAAACAATTAGCTTCTTAGTAAATTGGAATGAATTTAAGACAACCTCTGTAGTAGTATGACTTCTTCACTTGCATGCCTCTTCCTGTCCTCACTCCTCAATAAATAAACAGCTTGGTCTCCCTATTGCAGATTGAAAACCAAGTCCTCTGCTTTCTCATATGAGGGAAAATGGTTATGCTTCAGATAGTCGTTCAGGATTTGCACCAACCCTCTGTTCTAAAGCGTTCCTACAAGTGAATACCCATTTTCCACATTGCCTGTGCATAAAAGTGGTTGAAAAACAATTTTAGAGAGTTTCTGGAAAAAAAAAAATGGTCATCTGACTCCCACTTAATGATTCTTATGAATGCCTCTTTTAAAAGGATGAAAAAACTGTCAAAACATTAAAATAGAAATAAATAAAGCATTCAAGTATTAAAGATAAGCAAAGATTCAAGGTTTTGAATAGGAGTAGAATTTGCTGGTCATTGGAACATTAGTTATGAGCAATTTTACATACACACCATTGCTAAAGCGACATGGAGGCAGCTCATTTTACTAATGGTTGGCTTAATTCATGGGAAAATCTTTCTTATCATAAGCAGAAGTCTGTTTCTTAACTTATCAACATTTGTCTTCTTTTTCATTTGACTTTTTTTTTTTGCATTAACAGATAAAATCGTATGCATTTACTATGCATCACCTGATGTTCTAAAGTGTATATACATCTTGGAATGAGAAAGTATATTCTGAATGAGGACTTCTCTCTGCCTTTTAAACATTCTAAAGCAGGTGATTTTTCTCTATTTCTATTTCTTTTTTCCTGTTTGTGTGTTTCAGGGGTGGGGAAACTTTTCTTCATTTTTAGAGTAAGGTAAGAATATTTTTTTTTCCTTTTCCAAGAGAGATATGTTTCAGGAATGAAATTTAAATTCTTTCTATATTCACATTATCTACCCACTAGAAAAACCTTTCCACTCAGAAAGAGTGATTAATATAGGCATAGGATTAATATCTATTCTATCTAATAGCTAGAGTTAATATTTCAGAGTTTACTGATTATGTATGTCTTGGCCTATAAGCATTTTCTCTCTTACAAAAGTGTTTATAAATAGAAGTTATTATCTTCAATTCTATCTATATGATAAGCTTGCCATTAGGGACCTTCCTAAACCTCCTGATAGTAAGAAATAACCCTTATCCAACTCCTTGTCTTACAACTGGATGGGCAAAGAAGCTCATCTCCTGGAGTGTGGAAACTCTCTCTTCAACTTTAGATCCAAGCCACATTTTCACATTCAACTTTAGCAGTAACCTGTGTGCTTTAGATAATAAAGTTGATATTGGGTGTATTCTAGCCTCCATCCAAATTCTTAGACCCCATCTTGGTTGTCCCAGATCCTAGGATGAGTCAGGGTGCTACTTGTATCTTGCAACTCTCCCCTAATATCCCCTGCTCCTTTCCAAGTTTTTGTTTGTTTCGTTTTAGCTTTCGCATGCCATCCTTATTCTCCAGCATTATGTTGATCCCTTTCTGAACAGTCTCTAGTTTGTTCAGGCACCTTTAATAATGTGGCTGTATAGACTGTAGTATATTGAGGAATCCTCCTTTTAATATAATTCAATTAGACCTTTGTTAACATCCTGGTAAGTGTCTGGGCAGATTAGTTAATGGCCCTGACTCTCATAGTTTTTGTTTTATACTGATATCAACCTCATGTAATTCTTATGAAGCTGTGATGTCATCAGTAAATTATTTAACACAGTACCTGATATTCACTATATACAAGAAATGTTGGTTTTCAGTGTTCTCACATAAAACCAAACCTACTTTAATAGATTATAGCTCTCATGTACTAAAGACACTTTAAGATGTAACATTTGCTAAGATCAGACATTTTTGAGGGATTTTTTGAAGGACTGATTTGTTTCCAAGTTAATAAATGAAAGACAACTTTTCTATTCTGATGATACCTCCTCAACCATTTGTACATTGTGGCACAAAAATCAGACAAATGTAGCCTCTTTTATGAACCTTACTTAAATGCTATCTTCTCCAAGAAGGTTTACTGAAGCCTACTCATCCTCAGCAGGATAAAATTGATGCAGTTGATTTAGATATCTTTTATGTGACTGATTGCATTCTACATTTTACTATAATTTTCTGCTATTTCATAATCTGCCTCACATTGTAAATTCCTGTGTAATTAGGTCTGGCATTTTGGTACTGATCCAATCTAACATTACAATGTATTGGTGGTCAAAGGACAGTGTAGATAAAGAGTTAACATCACATCTGGACTGATTTAGGGCTGATTGAAAGGTTTTCATTGGAACAGTAGTTAGGACAAATGAAGGATATTGTTTATGTCTACGTTATGTGACACTGCACTATGTAGGACAAAATGTGACTTGGCATGAAAGCTTTCAACTACAATAATATGTAAAGTTGGTAGGAAAACAGGCTACAGCCTTCTGTGTGGCAAAGTGATCCACATATTCTTTGATTCTCAATCATGCAGCCATACATACCGTATACATGTGGGAAGACACATGTGAGCATCTTTTAATCCCCCTAAAGAGATGAAGATGCTATGCTTTCTGTATATCTGCTCTGTATCTTTTTATAAAGCAAATTAACTATAGTTGGTGATGTTCTTGTGTCTCACAAATCTTAATGCACTCTGAAACCATAACTATCTTTTGATGCTTCAGGAAGTCTATTTCATCTTAATTTAGGTAATACTATATAACCAATAGAGCATTTACAAAATGATCTTAGTTGGTCAGAATATAACTTTGGATCTTGTCATTAGTGAAAGATCATGGCAAAGGTAAGGGTTGTAGACTTTGAGATGTATGGTAATCATTGAGTAATTAGCTTGAGAACTCTGTAAGATGGTAAGAAAGGAAATGGATGGTTATTGCCTGTGATCCATTTTCAGTGCATTTGTGCACTTTCCTAAAATTATATATAATATTTTTATAAATATGCATGATTATTTCTGAGAAGACATTCACGTTTTAAATAGGTCCTAAAAGGATGACCCCATAAAAAGTTAAGAGGTATTACGTCAGTTGAAAGAGTCTGTCTGAATACACTTCTGAGAGAAAGTCAGGAAATTTTATGAGGAAAATTACTTCTTTGATGTCTTCAGGTTACTACTTAGCAAATTACTCAGACTCGACCAAGTGACTTTCATTTGCTAAAATTAAGACTATTTTCCCCTGATATGTCTTGATTATTCCTGAGGAATTACTTAAACACTTTCTTAAGGGTAAATGTTTCTAAGAGTCCAAGATAATAGTCAACCTATCTTATTACTTCTGAGGTCTTATCAGAAGTTGCCTTCTCAGCCATGCCTGGTGGCACATGCTTGTAATCCCAGTACTTGGGAGACTGGGACCGGAGGAGCTAGGATTGTGGCCAGCCTCAGCTACTTAGGCGTTCTGCAACTTAGTGAAAGCCTGTTTCAAAATAAAGAATAAAAAATAGGACTTGGGGTGTATCTTGGAGGTAGGAGGTAGAATGCTCCTGGGTTTAATCCCCATTACTGATAAAAAGAAAAAAAAAAAAAGGAGTTGCCTTCTATAATCCCTAGGAAATAGAGATTTCTTTCCCTAATACAAACAAAACATGCTTTTATGTTTAAGGGGTGAGGTATGCTCAAATAATGTGAAAACAAAGAAAACTTAGTTTTTAATTGATTAGTATTTGGGGACAATTTAGTTGGTTTGCATCAAAGCACTCCTCACATACACCATCTAATGACTTCTGGTTCATATAACAGAGTCAAGCATTCAGAGGAGGCCAGTACCACAGCTGTGAAGAACACAGATGTAAAGGATTTGGAAATATCCATTACAATGGTATTGATTATGATACCAACGGGCAGCATTTGGGGGTTTTGTTTTTCATCCAGAGATTTTCTACAATAGCTATTATATTATAGTTGGGAAAAACTTTAGCTTAAAGCTACCTGAACTAGAAGATTATTTTCTTTTTCTCTCACTGAACAAGTATATATGTTAGTTTTTGTAGTCATTTGTTAAGCCAGTGTCAAAAATTTAGGATCAGTGTTACGCTGATTTCCAAGCCTAATTTGCATTGTTCCTAAATGGTTGAAGCCACCCCTGTGAGTAAATTCTCACACAGCTTTGTTCAAAATAATGAAGTGAGATGTAATCAAATTGAATCACTCATCCACTATAGATAAAGGGCTAGCTGGGCCCACATTTGCTGACATCAAGAAGTTACCACCTAATATATACATACAAAAAAAAAAGATGCTAGCAGGGTAAAAGTGGCAGTATTAGCCTTGGGGTAAGCAGTCACTGCATTTTTATTTTTGCTTCATTTCATTTTTATATTTTCTTTCAAACTCAATTGCAAAAGTTTAAGTTCATTATAATCCTCAGTTCAGGTTATATTATCATCAAAGAGTCAATGTATTTTATTAATATTTATTTATCACATTTTATTTGTATCCATTGTAATTTCCTTCACACTGAAAAGTATTTCTGTGCCTTTTTAGTGGTCAGAAATAAGATTCCTTCCTTCCTTCCTTCCTTCCTTCCTTCCTTCCTTCCTTCCTTCCTTCCTTCCTCCCTCCCTTCCTTCTCTTTCTTTCCATCCTTCCTTTTCCTTTTTTCCTTCCTTTTCCTTCTTCCTCCCACCAGGGATTAAAACCAGGGGCATTCTAATTCTGAGCTACACCCCTAGCCATTTTTTTAAAAAAAGATCTCACTAAGTTGCTGGGGCTTGCCTCAACCCTTGATCCTCCTGTCTCAGCATCCCAAGTACTGAGATTACAGGCATGTGCCATCTTGCCCAGCTTGATAGCTATACTTATAGAAGATAAACTGCATCATGAGTTCTTACTTATCATCTTATTGAAAATTCAGTATTATAGATTTGTTTGCTTAGTCACATTATTAGTCAATCACTAGTTATACCAGTTAAATGAATTACTAGTTGTATCTAGTTTCTCCTATGCCAAAAATTCAATTCTCAAAGATATCAATAGCTCTATCACTCTGAAATATATTGTAATGTGAGACTACAATGCACAAATAAAAAAAAATTTAAAAAAGATACGTCAATGGTTATTTACTCATTTGCTTTGTACCACAGAACAAAAATGACAATCTCAGAACAATAATGCCAAATGCTGCCACCAATAACAATCATAGGAAACCATTTTTGCAGTTCTGTTTTTCCCATGAGTGATACATAGACAACTGTAGCAAGTTACTTGAAATCATTTTTCCTCCAGTGTTGCTTATGTCACCAACTAGATATAATTTGAGTTTGTTTTGTTTTATTTAGATTTTATGGCTTGCCATGAAATTTTTATTACATTTTGTAATTACATAAAATGTTCACATGGCCTCAAAGTCAAATGTAAAAAGCAAGCTGTGTTAGAAAATAGCTGGCTCTGCAGATGGACTGCTGCTCTGTCCTCATTCTCCTTTCAGTTAAGGTTCATTCTTCCATTGCCGTGTGTGTGTGTGTGTGTGTTACTGTGGGATTTAACCTGGGGACACTCTACCTTTGAGCCATACCCCCAGCCCTATTTTATTGTTTTATTTTGAAACAGGGTCTTGCTAAGTTGCTAAGACTGACCTGAACCTGCTTGATCCTCCTGTCTCAGCCTCCCAAGTACTGAAATTACAGGTCTACACCACCACCCCTGGCTTCCATTGTATTTTTAATATATACAAATATTCACGGATATCTTTGTAGCCGCATTTCTTAGGTACATGGTAGCATACTGTGAATACTCTTCTTCAACTTTTTATTCAATTTATACTCCTTCATAGAATCTGGATTTGGCAACTTGATATTATGTTTTATAATTCTTTCATGTTCTTTTCTTTTCTTCATTTTTCCCATATCATTTGTTGCCTTTTAATGTTCTATGTTATTTAATATTACTATTGTTTTCTGTCTCCTATTGACAAAGTTTGAGCTTCACAAAGACTTCAGTTTTTACTGAATTTCAAGCATCTAAAATAATGGGAGCTTAATATAAATTTTAAATGAATGAATATGATTTTGTTCAATGTAGTGGCATATAATTCTCATTCTCTCTCTCTCTCTCTTTCTCTCTCTCTCTTTTTCTCTCTCTTTTCTCCTGTATTACCATATCCTCCTTGACAAACTTTAGTGCTGATTTTATTGTTGCATTTCTCATCTGATTCCCTTTTTATGGATAGCAAGGTAGAGGATGCTTATCAAACATACACATTTTATTATTCTCTAAACCCTCTCATTCTATATATGGCATTCTTATGAATTCTTTTATCCACTCAAATGATCAAATGACCTAGAATATATAGATAGTAGCATATTTCAAACTTTTTCAAAAGGTTTTGTCTATATAAGATGTTTGCATATATAAAATATTATTGATGACATATCAATGGGGCAGACACATCACATACATATTATACTGGCTTTCAGCACAGCTTTTGCCAGAAACTGAACTGTAGTACCCTGTGTCTCCTCTGACCTCTGAGATGCCCACTGTAAAATGCTATTTTTATGTGCTATTCATTGGAAATTAATAGATTTCTTGTATTTAAGCCTTCATGGGTATAAGAATAAAATAATTGGCTTCTTAAAGGACCAGAAGAATAAATTATCTTTAGGTTCTTAGTCCCAGTCAGAGAAGAACTTGAGATCAAAGAAAATATCGTGTGGCACTTATGTATTCTTCAGGACTCAATAGCTGAGATGAGATACCAGACTCTGTCCCCTGACTCTTTTATCCATCCCTAGATCATGTTTCATAAGTTGATAGAAATGGGAATTAACTTTTATCTGTAGGGAAATAATATTTTTATAGCTGCTCACAAAATCCTCCCTGTAAAACTGTCAGTTTTACAAATGCTGCTGGCCATAGAAACATAAGTTGCATGTCCTCACAATCCTAAACGCAGCACAATAAAAGCAAATCACAATGTCCTGTTCTTTACAGGGACTGTTATTTTTTCATTCGCACTGGTATAGCACTGGTTGCTAACATTTTTATTGGTTAGATATATGCTCTTCTCCATCCCTGCTTGCTTCCTTGCCTACTGTGAAGACAGAAGAACATCTATCCTCATGATCATTAGAGAATTAATAACAGTCAGTGTGACCCCAAAGGAGCATCCAGCTGTAACACCTACCTACCTTTCTATCTCTTCTCATACTCATTTAGCTACAAATCCCTCTTGTCCCTACATATTCATCTTCAAACAGTAAACACACTAAGCATGTGCATGTACCACTCTGACCTCTCAGTACTTTCCCTTTGCAAACACTCTCAGTTTTTAAAGATGTTAATAGCTGGGCATGGTGGTGCATACGTGTAATCCCAGTACTTGGGAGGCGGTTATAGGACGATCGCAGGTTCACAGCTAGCCTCAGTGACTTAGTGAGGTCCTCCGCAACTTAGTGAGACCCCGTTTAAAATAAAGAATAAAAATCCCCAGTACTGCAAAAAAAAAAAAAAAAAAAAAAAAAAAAAAAAAAAAAAAAAAAAAAAAAAAAAAAAAAAAAAAAAAAAAAAAAAAAGGTCTGGAGGTGTAGCTTGGAGGTACAATGCCCCTGGGTTCAATCCCCAGTACTTAAAAAAAAAAAAAAAGATGTTCATGATATTAGCTTTTGTGAGTACATTCTTCATGGTAATTCTACTCACAGGGTCATTCCACCCTATTATGAATGTAAGAAAATGACTATTAATTATGTAGGCAATTTATCTTTTTAGGGTTTTATATGAGCATTACAAATAAATTTCATATCCAAACTTACTAGCCTCGTGACATTAGGTAGGTTACTTAACCTCAGGATTTCTTTATAAACCAATTTATAGAAATGGTTATGGTGATTATATGTTATTATCTGTAAATATCTTAACAACAGATCCTGGTGTCTTATAAATATAGTGTTATATCCTAGAAATCAGGGGACACTAGCAGGCAGTTTTCTTCTCGTTCTCGCTCCCCCAACACCTAAGTATTGCCACCAACTTTTGTCCTTATTTCAACCCTGGGGAAATGCAAAGACCATAAAGGGAACAAATTTATTATAAGTAGCAAGTTATGAGCCGGGCGTGGTGGCGCACGCTTGTAATCCCAGCATTCGGGAGGCTGAGACTGGAGGATCCGGGTTCGCAGCCAGCCTCAGCTACCTAGTGAGGCACTCTGCAACTTAGTGAGGCTCGGTTTCAAAATAAAGAATAAAAAATAGGGCTGGGGGTATAGCTCGGAGGTAGAATGCCTCTGAGTTCAATCCCCAGTACCACAAAAAAAAAAAAAAAAAAAAGTAGCAAGTTATTAAAATTAAAGGTTAGAGTTTGTAATATAGCAAAAATTTTTATGTCATTTCTAAAATTTGAAAAACAGTAAAAATTTTCTGTATTAAACAAAAGCACATGCAAACATATTGCTTCTCTATTATTTTTACATATGAGAGTCAAGTTGATACTTCCAAAATTGTAACATGGCAGAAGAAGACATTTTCTATGATTCCACTTGGGACAAAATTCTCCTTTGCACTTATTTAGACTGCTACATAGCAAGTCGGAGCCCAAGGCATTTGGAGGATTTTGTATTTGGAGGATAATCATTTATACACAGACATGTGATACCAATAGGATGAAGACTCTAACTAAAAAGATCATTTACAGATATAAAAAATGGCCAGGCGTGGTGGCACACACTTGTAATCCCAGCATTTGGGAGGTTGAGACTCCGAGTTCGAGGCCAGCCTCAGCTACTTAGTGAGGCCCTTCCACAATTTAGTGAGACCCTGTTTCAAAATAAAGAATAAAAAATAGGTCTGGGGGTGCAGTTCAAAGGTAGAATGCCCATGGGTTCAATCCCCAGTACCACAAAAAAAAAAAAAGAAAAAAAAATATATATAATGCAAGCTTCATTCTCAAAATAATCTGGTTCATGAAATTGTATTGTATATCTTTGGTTAAAATAAAATGCAAGCAATATCACTGGACTTTATTTACATCCTTTAAACATGAAAACAATGCAAGAAGAACTTCTTTTTATAAAAAAGACTTATGTTATTGTAAAAATGATACATAGTTAACACTAAAATACATCAAGTGCCCCAAGACAGGCAAGCTAAGAAAGTTTAAGATGAACCAATAGTAAATCTCCCTGAAGAAAGTGATAGCATTTGGTATACATGGTCTCAAACATGCCTAGATGCCTAAGGATGAAAATAAAAGTAACAAAAGGAAGAAAGAAAAAGGAAGAAAAGAAGTTTTATAGTATGACATTATTTTTTAAAGAAATATTATTTTTCTTATATTTAGAAGTAACAACTAAAACTAAAAGTTTTGTTCAATTTTAGAGAATGCTTTTTGACACAAATGTATTATTTTTTGAAATATCCATCCAGATTCATGTACAATTAATATAAGAACATTAGAGACATTAAAAATCTGTTCTCCAAACACATGCACTAGACATTTGGCCCCATTCTTTTTCTTAGAGTTCCTCTATTCCTGAGCACTTTATATGAGCTCAAGTCTTTTTGGATGCTCCATTTTGCTATCTAGAAGTTTTATTAGTTTTAACAAAGAACTGCATGCATGTATGTCTTCAACACATTAAACTTCACTATGATGTGTAATTACAATGCACCAATAAAATAATTTGAAAAAATCACTTATCTTTGTACAGTTCTGGTGTACTTAATAATGACTTTTTGTTTCCTTTTAAGGGGGAGGATGGTTGTCAGATTACTGGGCCTTGTTATTTAGGCTTCTGAAATTGTAGGTTATTGTGAAGAAGTCCAAGACCAACTACATTTTCCCCTTATAGAAGACTTGCTTTTCTACCAGAATTCATGTTTTATTTCATCCTTAAGATTCAGAGACAAAGGGTTCTTGTAACAGGCTTTACAAAATATTCCCCAGCATTACTCTGAGCTTTGCAGGTCTATTCTTACCTTTTTTTTCTTATCTTTTATTTCTATAATTTTATTTCTGTAATGTTTTCCTTCTTATCGCCAAAGTTTCTGCCCCTTTTCAGACTTTGTGATATGCTCAAATCACATGTTTGCATATATTTGTAAAAATAAGTACTTACTGAAATGTATTTTGTATTTTTCTAGATGCAATCATATGTTTCCTGTTTTCTTAACAGTATTTGGTACTTCTAGGTGAAAAGGTGTTATTGGGGACAAATGATAGATAAATAATAGAAGCCATGTCTTTTCTAAACAAAAACAGTAACTGGAATAATTGTCAAGAATGCATGTTACATAAAATAAGCTCAACTCAAAGAATATCATTTGTCAAAAATAGTTTAATCAATAATACCTCTTCTCCAGCAAATTCTATCCCTCAACATAATGTCAGTGAACTTCTTTGGTGGTTATAGCTCAGGGATCTTTACCAGCTTATCACAAAGGACAAACAGGCATTGTATTATCATTAACCCATTTCAGGATTTTAACTTCCTGAATTAGCTTCCTCTTAATAAAATAAATGAAATATTAGATAATTTATAATTTGGGGGCTCACCAATATGCTAAAAACATAGTCAACTGTAGAGACATCCGAGCTTTAAGTCAACATATAGCATTATACCTTTCTTGGGAAAATAATTTATCTTCTTTCTATTTATGTACTGTTGTTTCTCCTTTTCTCCAGATAGAAAAGTTTGACTTTAAAGCTGTAATTTCTGAAACAAGAATTTATAGAATTTATTTGAAGGTTTTGTTCATAAAATGGGCAAATAATACAATGTAGGACAATTACAAAAATCCAATATTCTACTCAGCATATAATTTTGGATTGCTAAATATTTACGGTAGATTATATATGGACACAGTTCTCATTTAGAATCTAGTGTTTGCACAATCACTAACAATACGAGTGTCTCTGGTAGGTGTCAAGGTAAAACACAGGCACAGTCCTCTGTGAGCTTCAAGAGGAAGAGCCTACTTTTGTTGTGAAGCAATAAGAAAAAGCCTTTATCAAAGATTTGGCAGAAGAAGAGAGAGACAGAACTAAAGGCATGGAGGCAGACTATTACAGTGGGTATAATATCCCTTGCCCCAGGAAATGTCCTCTCTAATTATAGCTGTGACCCTTCAACATTCTCAGCAATCACATACACATCACTTGTCCTTGTTGTTTTGTGGTACTGAAGATTGCCAGGGGCACTCTACCACGGAGCTACACTCCTGGCCCTTTTTTTTTTTTTTTTCCTTGCTAGTAACAAGTCATAAGGAATTGGATTGCAGTTGATACTATATTTTATGAGGTCACTGATTTGGATGACTTGAAGAAGGTCCAGATTAGCCATGGACTAAAGGGGTGAGTTTGTGTTCTAAGTTCCTCCAGTTCTTCATGTATCTATTATTACCAGCACACACACACACACACACACACACACACACACACACACACACACACACACACAGAGCTATAGTCTATACATTAAGGTTATTTCCAGCAATTTCATATGCCATCCCAATCTCCAGATTCTCAGTGTCCCAAAATATGATTGACGTTCCTCAAGAGGCTGCCTTCTATAGTGTTGCTGTGTTCCAAGGTAGTTTTTTGAGTTCCATGTGACTTGGTTAGCTGTGTTCCTTGTGAAGAGAAGACAGTGAATCATTAGTGAATAGTTGTGAAATGAATAAAAGATTAATAGATTGATTGGCAGCCCATATGGCAATTAGAAGAAGAAATACCAAAGACAAAAAGAAGTGTGTTGGTTTACTCAATATTATAAAATTAAGTCTTCTAACTTGTGTTCATTTTACCACAGGAAACACTGGAGTTTATTTTATTTCTGTTATAAAATACAGGGCTTTAAGGAATTTATAGAAAAAAAATATATGTATTCTCTTAAGTAACCAATCCACACTCCTCATGTTTTCTAATAATAATTGAAATTTTTTTCTGATATATTGAAGATTTTTCTGAACCTTCTTTAGAATCATTCCCCAAGCATGATATCCCATGGAGAGTGATGTGTACATTTCACAGCTTTGGAGATGCTTCTGGGCTATTCCCCAAATCTTCAGTAAGGTGAGAGCTAGAAAGATCTGTTATTATCTATAATAGAAAAGGTCCTTAATAATAATTTATTTAACGAATTATGTTTTTATTATTTTTATCAAAGTATAGCAAATAATATCCTCATTTTTTTTGTTTCACTTTGTACTCCCTATTTGCCAATATTCTACTAGTTCTGTTCATGAACTTATGAAACAGCAAGTTTTGCAATAATTTCTCTATTATTTTTATTTGGTTTTCAATGTACTTAAATGTATGAACATGAAACTCTGAGGGCCTGTCCAACCAGTGTTTTTAAAAACTAATAATATAGCCCACTGTGGTGGTGCAGGCTTATAATCCCAGTCCTTGGAAGGCTGAGACAGGAGGATCACAGGTTCGTAGCTTCTTAGTGAGGCCCTCTGCAACTTAGTGAGACCTTGTTTCAAAATTAAGAATAAAAAATAAGGCTGGGGTTGTAGCTGGGAGGTAGAATGTCCCTGGGTTCAATCTGTAGTACTAAAAAAAAAAAAAAAAAAAAAAAAAAAAAAAAAAAAAAAAAAAAAAAAAAAAAAAAAAAAAAAAAAAAAACATGCTATTTGTTTTAAATAATGACTTAGAGACAAATTTATCATCAAAATAGCCTGTAACACATTCACAATGCAGATAACAGGTCTTAGCCGCCAAAGACTTTGATTCTAAAATTTGCATTTAACTCAAAAAATCTAGTTTTTGGAGAGTCTGACACCAGACTGGTTAAATATCACCACAGTTGAAGCTTGAATTATTATTATTTATTGCTGTTATTATTAATATTTGGTAAACAGAATGGGTAATAGAAGAGGGAGGACTGGTTGCCCATGAAGTTTCATTGGGGATGTTATGGAAATGAACAATAGTGAAAAAATAAAATAAAATAAATTGCAATTTAGAAGGCTTGTGGATTATAACAACCAAGCTGTCATCAGTGAGTGTCTGCGATGAGCAGCATGGACACTTCTGCATTACCATTTTTGCCAGAGTTGATTATGCATTTCTCCTAAAACCCAAAGTCATTGGAAGTAAATCCCATTATAGCACAGGGCTCCTTTCCCTCTGGTGTATATTGACGAAGGACATTTCCTGGTCAGGAATTCATTTGGTAGCTTTGCTGTATTCACACAGGAAATGGCTGTGACCTTTCCAGCCCATAAGGTTATGCATTTTGACAGGAGGCACAGAGCCAATCCCTCCCAGCACAGGGCACAGACGACCGCACACTGTTCTCCTGAGGCATGCTGTTACTCACGGTGTTTAATCACATTCAGCAGGTCTGGAGCTGAACGTCATCCAGCATTCAGAAAGGCAGAAAAGCTGCGCTGCTGTCCCGTGAAAACCCTCAGCAAGAAGCAGCAGCGGTGTTTGTGGAGGCCTGCCTATTTAGTGGATGTAAAATCATTTCCAGATATGTCATACCTTTCTGTCTCTGTTACCTTCCACTGCATCCAGCTCTGGCTCCAAACATTAATTTTGATTTGTCAGAAATTACAGCACTTATTTTTAAAAATTAGATGTTTCTCTGTTGGGCATTATATAGAGAAAAGTGAGTCATAGTCCCTGAATTAAGAAAGCTTCTGATCTATGTGGAATACCAGCACTAATGCCTGCTTCATATAGACTATGTTCATAGGCTGCAGGGGCTGCTGGGTCCTTTTATTTATCAATGTAGTTTGCTCCAATCTGCCCAATGTCAGGGACAAAACATATCTTCTCTCTTTCTTCTCCTCTTCCTTATACACACACACACACATGCACACACACACACACACACACACACACACTTGAAGTATAAATTATAGTAGTTTAGCTATAGAGTGATAATGAGGAGTCACATCACACATGACATGAATTCCCACTCTCTCTCTCTCCTATCCTTTCTTCCTCACCCTTATCCTGCCTCATGTTTTAAGGAACATTATGAATTTCTACTTTTCTGATCAAAGCAATCCAGATAGACATGCATGTCATCAAATTTCAACCTTTACTTTAAGTTACTTATCAAAATAAGTTGGAAAAAATAAGTTTTCTTTCCCAGGGGAAGTCTAGTGAATACATTTTCTCTATTTTCTATTTATGAAACAGTGTTGAAAAACACAAGAGAATATGGTTGAGTGCTTAATTGCACGGCTCAAAAAAGTCTTGTGTAGGCATTAAGAGATTGAAAAAATCAGGAACGGCTTAGATATATGAGGACTTGATGTGATACATCTCCAATATGGTCCTAGAAAATACCAGGTTTTAAGAAATCAAGGCTTATATTATATTATAGTTGTTGGTTAATTGCAATATTTCCATTAAACTATAAACTCATTGAGGATAGATTTTTGCCTACACCACTATTTTATATCACCGAGAACTTAATTAGTGTACCTAATTTAAGTGTCACTACTGATCCTTGCTTATTCAGACTTTCCTAAAAATGTGAGTTTCTCATATCAAAACAGAGTTGCTTTCTCACTTACATTTTTTTCTGTTTTGTTTGTCATTTTGTCTCTTACTCCATTTCCACTATCAAATATAAACATTACATTTATATATATATATGTATATATATATATATTTAGGATACACATATGATTTGTGACAGACATATATTTACCATGTGTGTATGTATATATTTATACATACATACACAACTATATATATATATATATGTATATATATATATATAGCTGAGGCTTAAATTAAAATTTTAAAATTTCTTTGGTAAACAGAGTGAGGAATAGAAGAGAATTTACTGCTTATGTGGTTTCATGGCTTACACCTATACTATCAAATGAAAAAATTTGATAAACTGACTTAAAAAGAGCCACTGGAGACTTAAAAACTCTTCTGGAGTTATTAGCAAAAAACATTAGAAAGAGAAATCAAAGCCCAACATACAGGAATTACTACTGCAACAGCTTCATGACAGAGTGAGACTAGGATATTATGGAGTGGAAGGAAAGGTAAATTGGACTTTAGAGTGTAGTTCAAACCACACATCATAAATAGTAAGTTAACACTTTATTAATAAGATTTGTCTACCTTCCAGCAAAGGGAGCATTAAGCCTTTAGTGTTTATATTCCATAAATCTCTGATAGTCATCATCCTTCCTATTATGATCACCCTGCAAAGACAGAATAGACCCTTATCCAAAATTTGATTCAGAATGCTGATAGCACCACACACACTCCAAGAAGGTATGAAGCTTTTAATTACATAATGAGGCTTTCTGGAGAGACTATGACAATGCCTCCTGCGACAGTCTGAAAATGTTTTGAGAAAGCAGGGAATGTTGAAGCTTTGGATCTTAATGGTGGTTAGGAGGTGGAGCCAAGATGAGGGTTTTCACAAGTAGACAGGAATTTACATGATTTCAACTTTGCACTGAAACCAAAGGAAGAAGCATCAGGCTTTCTTGCCTATTTATACAGATTTTAGTGGAAAAGAGACAAAAAAAAAAAAAAAAAAAAAAGGAAAAGGAGATGTTTAAGAGTTGTTAAGTTAAGCATTAAAGAATGAAGTCAGACATTTATTTTACTTTCATAGTTAGGTTTGTTTAATTTGCCTCAATGTGTGTCCAATAATCTCAGTAGATTTTTAAAGAGAAAAACATAAACATTTATCTCTTCCCAGGTAAACTTGCATGCTACAATAATAGCATGTGGTGCTGTAATAATTATACCCGTGCATCAGACATTATGATCAATACTCCAACATCATTCACTCTAAATAATTGCAATTATATTCCCATGAGAGATTAGATACAGGCATGTGATGGTAACTTGGACAATGAGACTTGAGGAAAAAAAAAGCCTTCCTGGAATTCTAGGTAGGATTTCCTCACTCCAAAAAAGAAATAAGAGATATTCTTATTTCTGCACTTTCTGGTAACCATCAAGCCTGAAAGTGCTATCCAAAACTGCTAAAGTCAATTTATCCTGACTGATAAATCTCTTATAGAAAAACACTTGGAGCTAAAATTTCTAGAATATACATCAATTATTATGTGTTAAAATAATACTTTTAAATGAACATGATACAACGTGCATGGAGTTAGCCATGCAGATGAGGAGGTCTGGATTTCAGCTCCTTTTCTAACATTCACCAGGAATGTGGTCTTGAGTGAATAATTTAACTATTCTGACCAACAGTTTTCTCATCTCTAAATAGTATCAAATTCACTAGATACATTTTGTAGGATTACTGTGGTAATTGTTGAGCTGTTTTCTTTCTTGCTTATATAATTTGTTAATTAACATATATTTAATGAGACCTCATCATAGCCAAATATTCTGCTAGGAGCTCAGAGAAGACTGGTGAATAAAATGGATAATACCCATAATTTCACATTGTTTATTGTGTAGTTCAAGCAAATTTCTCCACATGGTGCAAAGTACTGAATAACTAAGTATATATCTGTGTACTTTTATTCCATTTTACTCACCATATATTTATTAGTACCTACCATGTGGAAAGCATTATTTTAGGTGTTAATAGATTTTTATACTTTTGTTGGTACATTAGAATGTACAGGTACAGTGATAGGAGCAAACATGCACACAGCACTTGGTGTGCTTTCCTCCAGATCCAATCCCATCCCCCTCTCCCCTGTAAATGTCATTGAGCTTGGTATTGATAGTTTCATATATGTATATAGCATTATTCACGCTGTTACCTTCATGATGTTTGGTGACTTAAAAACAAAGACGATGAAGTTCTTGTTGACTTTTATTTCATTTATATTTAAATTCCCCAGTTACATTATATATAGCTTGGGAATCACTTCAGCAATAAGGAGTCAAATAAAGGTTGAACCCAAAATTAAGCTTTAAAGACATTTAATTATTACTAGATGTCCGAATGTAGGATTAATAATGTCAGAAAAAGCATGGCTCTTCTTTACAAACATCAGCTGTAAAAGAAGCAAGAAAGCATGTATCTGGCACAGAGGAACAGAGACAATGTTATTGGCTTAAGCAAATCATGATTCATCCTTTGGGACTGAGAAAATTGCTGTTACAAACAAAATTGGCAATAAAAAATAGAAATAGCTCATGGGCAGCCAAGGAACAGTATCTGTCACAATATCTGTGTTTATTCTACATTATTATAAATGTAACACAATAACATCTTAATTTATACGAGGCACTGGGGAGATTTATTCTGCACTGGGGATAATCATTTTTGTATCAGACAGTTTTAACTTTTATGTTTATATATCTGTGATTTGGGGGTTAATATTTTCAGATATTTTCTCTAAGTATGTTTAACCTAAAGTTGAAAAGAAATCTAATTTACAGCCACTCCGAATTTAACTCCTATTAACCTTTAGATACAATGCCACAGACTCCTGAAGAATCTATCCATGGTGCTGACTGAATGAAGCATTTGCTACACGATCCTGTGTTCACTGGGTGCCTATGCTGCACCATAGAGATGATCTCAGGAAAGCAGAAAATATATGTAATCCAAATCCATCACAATCTGGCATCAAAAGCAAACCATTTGCACTTGTGTGTCCCTTCATAGATGTTTTAATAGACTGCTTTACATCTCATTTTATTCATAAAACATTTCTATGTGTTCAAACAAAATACATGTTCCTCCTTTTATGGGTAAGAAATATGAAACAGAGGCTTCTAAGTGTCTTTTCCAAAAATATGTATCAGTGTTAGTAGGATAATATATTAAATATAGTTCAAGATAGAAAAATTCAGTTATAGTCCAAGCTTGCAGCCATATCTGCTTACCTAGAAGCTGACATTCAAAGAGTTGAGGTAAGAATTCTTCACGACTGTGAAGCATTATATAATACAGTACTATACATGCATTAAAAAGAAGTTTGCTGAAATAATGAAACAACAAGGGAAAAGGCAAGGTTAAAAAATAGGAAATACAGACGTGCTTACTGTATCATTTTAAGATTGTGAATGCATAATATATGGAAATATATATATATCAAAGACCAGAAATACAATCATTAAAATATTAACAATGACAATCTCTGCATGAGATTTTGAAGAATTCTAATTTTTGTTTTCCATGTTTAATGTATTTTCCAATTTTTCTATACTAAAATATATTTGTTTATACAATTGACCTTTATACAATCTAAATGGGCAATATCATAAGGCAAAAATTAAGCAAGTCTCACTATTATCATATTTGCCAACTCTATGTCTTGCTTCATGTCATCTTTGATTATATCTTTAAAGTGGGACTCTCACTTTTCAAAAACTCCTAAGAAAGGAAAGTATACTATTGCTTTTTTTATATTTTATTTGGAAAATATTAGGTGTAGGCCTTTTATTTTGTTCCTATCCCCATTTCATTAGACGCCAAACATTTGAAAATTGTAAAGAAAATATTTCATTGATCAATGCAGTTTCCTGTGTTTTCACATCAAGAAAGACCACTGGAGACAATGTGTTTGAAAACAATTGCCAAGGACATAATGATTTTCTTCTGTCTTGAAATTACTACTATTGAAAATAGAAATCAAATTATATCCTATAAAGAGAGACATACAAATAGTGTCTCCTAAAAATAAAATAAAACAGTGGATAATACAAACAAAAGCATATATTATATATATATATATATATATAATGTCACATAATATATACATATATGCATATATTAAATATAATCAAATATGTATTACATATGTGTGTATATGTAATATAAAATGTATATATACGTACACACACTTAGGAAATTTAGAAGTCTCTTTCTATTCTAGTTGTTAGTAAAGAAACCTCTTATTAACTTTTTCTCTGAATAGTCTTTCTTTAGAAAACATATGTGGTTTTCCCAGCAAAGACAAGAGGTAACCAAGTGATAGAGAATTTAATACATATGCAAACAGAGCAGGTAGCTATTATGGAGTTCTGTGTGAACAATGACCTTCATTCCCATAATAGATTTGGCTGAGCTAGTGCTTTTCCACTCTGTACAAGGTCTTCACATGTGTGACTCTTCTGAATTACTTTAATTTGGAATGAGTGAATGGCAGCTGTTCTCTTCATCTCGCATGCAGGAAAATCCTACAGAGCAGCACCAAACGGCTGTCCATCACTTCCAGTGTCAAATAAAAGTCAATAGCAAAGCCTAAAGATGTGTGAAGACATCTTGCTTGTTATAGCTAGACATATTTAGATTTCAGTTACCTTCTGAAAACAATAGATTTAAAAGGAAAGCATTTTCTAATGGATATGTATTTTATATTTAAATGAAAGAAATGATTATACCTCTGAAAGTCACCAAGATAATAGAATTAGTGGTAGCCATCTCATGGCAGAAAATGGCAGGAGCCAGAATAAACATTTTAAAGGAGAGTCTCACCAGGTTCCATACCAGTATTCCAGGATTGTGTTTAATGATGGACTGTCAACATATAACATTTCTACCTTAAGTAGAAAGATATGCCTGTTTGTTTTGTTTGCTTGTTTGTTTGTTTCCTCATAGATTTCATGCCACTAATAGGATCATAGAATATGTAGTCTTGAGGTTTTATATTATAGCATTTAAGACTAAAATTTCAGATTTCTGAAGAACTTAAGGAAAATTTACCTTATGCAAAATGTTATGTCCTTAGGTAACTGTTGTACACATTTCAGTTAGTTTAGCTCTAAATGAATTATTAAAGCAAATAAAAGAAAAATACATATATAACTTAGAAAAATAAGAACAAATTATGAGTTTTAAATTCACCATAAAAGTCAACCTTATGCTGAAATTCTAGCAATAATTAGTGTTGAAACTTACCTGAATCCCTCAAAAACATAGCATATCCAAGATGTATAGCCCTCTTTACTAAAGCACTGATTTAATCACCCTCATGCTTTTTCCCTTAGTAACTTTGGTGGATTTCAGAATTCCACTAACAAACAGCATGCTGTGACTATTTGCCTTCAAAGAAATTCTGCACTTTAAATGCTTTATATTTCCCTGAAAATATTTTTCTACATATAGAAACTGTTTCAAAAGTGTATCCTCTCTTATGCTGAGCTTATCTGGTCCCCACTGTTGCCACATGGGCATAATTTACTATCCAAATTAATTCCACAATGTCAGAATAAGCAATATAAATGCTATATACTAATATTTTAAAATCTTTGGCTCATATGAATTTATTATGAGAATTTCTTCTAATATTAATACATAGTTTTAATGTACAGTCAGTCTCAGTTTACAGAATCTTATTAGCTAATAGATATTCCACTTTGCAAAAATTCTATTTTATATTGAACTATATAAGATTTCAAAACTTTTCTACCCTATATGGAAATGCAGTACACTAATGTTAAGGGATTTTACCTCCTCACCCTATCATCAGAAACATCACCAAAATCAATACAAGTGGACAATTCCCTAAAATATCTTTATTCTATGGGCATTCAACAACACAGAGATTGGCCTTATTGTGATCATTCATTTTTTTGATGCTAGAAATTTCCATTTAACGTAAACAATGGAAACTGTCCTTTTGTAAAGATGATATAAAAGAAACTTCTTTTACATTTTTGTTATCAAAGTTAAATTTTGTGTGAATTTTTTTTTTTTTTTTGATGTACTGAGGGTTGAACCCAGGGGCCTTCTACCTCTGAGCTATACTCCAGTCCAATTTTTTATTTATTTTGAAACAGGGTCTCACTAAGTTGCAGAGGGCCTCACTAAGTAGCTGAGGCTGGCTGCAAACCCGGATCCTCTGGTTTCAGCCTCCCAAGTACTGGGATTACAAGCATGTACCATCATGCCCCGCTCTGAAACTTTTTATTTATTGAAAAATCAAGAAATATATATGGCAACATTTTAGGTTCTAGCTATGAGCAATTTTACTGTTTATCTCCTAACATTCAAATACATTATGGTTTCTGCCTTTAGGAACTCTCAGATAAAACACAAAAGGAGAGTAAAGCCTTTCCAGCTTTTGAAAAGCTACTTAAAGGAGTCACACTAAATTAAAACTAGTAAAGATAAAAGGTAAATGGTAAGTTGTTTGACATGATGAATGTATTGCTGATTCTGTGACTTTACAAAAATGTCACAGTCCTGAAAGATTTATTGTTTTCTCCACTAAATGATTGATGTACAAAAAAGTCAAGTGCTATAGTTACTCAGAATCAGTGATAGTCATCAAATACTACTTGTGATTCTATATGGTTTTGTGTGCGCGCGCGCGCGTGTGGAACTGTTTTGGATTGGGAGGGTGTAGGAGAGCAGGGTGGGGATAGGGAGAGGTTGTTCCACACCTACAATGTTAGAGAGCAGAAATTCATTTTGTATTCTGTGGCACAGCAGGGTGAATATAATTAACAATAATACGTTATATACCTCAAACATAAGAAGAGAGGATTTTTAATGTACTCGCCATATGGAACTGATGAAAGTTGATGATACACATTTTAAAGGTATATCTACTGGTCTTCAACAGTCACTGGTCTCAAACACAGTGTCATCCCGGGGGCCTTTGCACAAAACTAGATGTTGCCAGCCCTGTTTTATTTCTAGCCCAGAACTTGATCAGCTGAGACAAACATAAATATTGCAGAGTATATGAGGGAAGAAAAAACTGAAGGAAGTAAAATGAGTTTTGAAAACTAGCCCACTAAATACTTTAGGAAGAAAAAGAAGAGTGCAAACAGAAGAATTTTTCCCTCCAGAATACCAGCCTGAGGATAAATGCCTATGACTGGCATTTTTATTTTGACTTGAGCTACAGTTTTAGATCAATATGGCCAGTTAACTGCTCAGCTGTGCTCAATTACATTGCATCTGACATAACAAAGTTAAATATCAAACAAGGATTTTTTTTTGTCCTCCTCCAGTAAAACAGTATCTCACTAACTTTATGATCTAAGCAGCCATAGTAAACAAGTATAACTTTATGGAGGGAGGAAAGAACTCCTCAGTATCTCTTCCTACTCTCCAATCTGTACATTGTACATTAGAAATCAGAAAAAAAAATTCACACCTCTGAATTTGAATCATAAGCAGATTGCTACACGAAATGTGTCACATTACTGGCTTCAGGAAGAACTTTAACTTCCTGAAGCAAAATATAGCATTTCTGTCAGTTTCAAATACCTCGTATCTGCATGTTAATTTCTCAGGGCTCAAGGAGGCTTTGCCAAGTCCGTGTCACTAATCCTCAGAGTCATAGCTGGATTCCTCTTCATTGACAATCCAGAGGGATCAGCTGATTTGAAGAACAGGTCAGGTTTTGTCTTGGTTCAGTTACCTAGTTAAAGGCACCTGGAGAATAGGGGTCAGGTGTACCCGGTGGGTCACACAAAATGTTTCAAGTAGCTCATGCTTGCCTCTGCCACCTGCCTGCCATCCTACCCCACTGCTATGACCCCCAGCGACCTCTCCTCTAGACCTCATAATCTTGTTGTTCAGAACCTCTAAAGTCCCCCTTTTGAGAGAAACAGGACATTGTGTAATACATGTAATGTTTAAGCAAAGACAATTGAGAATGGCAATCATTATATGAGAGGGGAGCTACAACTTTAGCTCTTTCCACAGCCTCTTTTCTTGAGGTTTTGACCAACCCCAGCCCTCCAAGCCTACCTTCTCCAGCGCCGTCATGATTTACATCATTGCCTGGGTCACTTGGGACTATTGTTTTTAAATGGATCCTCAATTTTTCAGTTTGGAAAACAAAGCTATTAAAATGGCATTACTGGAATAGGCTTTCAAAAGAAAAAGCAACAACTTCTGTTTTGGAAGCTGTTCTTGAGCTAAAAATGACTTGGCAGGCAAGCCACAGGTAATCTGTTCTCCTTGTTAGAGCCAATACACTTTGTGTAACATTGCACAATTCTTTTCACAATCAAGTTTTTCTTCAATTGCTTTTCCTTTTCAGTGGGCTGTCTGGGAGTAGAGCTGGAGTAGAATAACTTTCCAAGGTGATGGTGTTTAGAAAGTATGAAGGGAAGTTTCATCTCTCCTCGAGGGCATGAAAGCAAAGAAGACCCATTTTAGGGAAGATAGTGTATCATCTCAGGGAAGAATAAGACCTAGTCAGGATATGAATGAATGTAGAAAAAGAACAAATAGATGCCAATACATAACTCTATTCTCGCCCTGGGGCAAGTTTGTTTGAGTGAAGCAATGACTCTCAGACTAAAATAATTTGCTGAATGCAGTAGCTGTGAGTGACAGGATTAATATTTAAATCTAGGATATCTGGTTCTCATATCCAGTAATAAAACTCCTTCTGATAATGCTACATTGCCTCATCCACAGAACCAGTCATCTTCCCAATGAGATTCTCATTTATTCAGCAACCAACGAATAGTTATAAGCATAATCCAGGAAATCTGTAGGATTTGAAAAAGGGAATATGAATAACAAAACCAAAGACTAGATCTGAAGATTTTATACTTTAGTAGAACTCATAATAAAGCAACAGGAAGAATATAATTGGTATCCATGCCAGTATCATTTTCCATTAAGCAGGTCACACTATCAGACACTCACAGATTGTATTAAATTAAGAAATTAAAGAGACAGATAGATATTAGAAATCCCAAATACTTCGACCAGATCTCACTCAAATTCTACATACATTTGACAGACTCTCTATCCCCTTCTATCTCTTTCTGACTCTCACTGTGATAGGGAGCCACTGCTGTTGAGTGTATCTCCACTGGTAGACACAGTATGCTAGTAAACATGAGGATAACTGCTTAGTGTATGTAAACCAATTACTTGGAATAAGTTGTAAAAAGAAATATAAAATAAATCAAGAGGTGACCTTGAGAAGAGCAGTGATAAAACTTTAATGAGGACAATGCCTAAGGCTAGATTTCAATGCCATTAAAAACATATAAATTATATGCAAATCTGAGAGTATGCATCTGGAAAATCTTTGTGGAAGCCACAGTTGTAGATCATTTTGAAATGCAGGCTTTAGGAAGAGATGACACTTTTAGGACCATAATATATTACAGTCTGTCCAAGTAGTTTTCTGCCATTGCCTGAAATTCTATGTGAGTATTAAACTGGAATTACATTAATCAGCCCATTTAAAACAATATTGGTTCTAATTATAAATTATTGGGAGTAAGATATAAATTCACACATATAAACATACTTTGAAATAATCTTTCTCTACTAAATCTAGAGTTGTAATATCATTGGGTAAAAAAGTAATTACTTATAAAAAGAAATTGTCAGACTCAAAACAAATTGGGGGAATGGTTTTTCAGAAGATAGTTACAAAATATCCAGTGAAACTGTAGCTTGAGAACACTAAAACTGGATATTGTAAACATTGGGCTTCACATTCAGTTAGTAAATCAATTATTCAGTACTTATTGAATTATTTTCTGAAATCTTCACAATAAGTTTTCAGAAAATAAAATACAGTCTCAGTCCTTATAACATGAGAAAGGTTCAGTGAACTTGAAATACATTCTGAGCTATGGAGCATCTAAGTACAACATTATTTTCTGAGAAAAGGCAGAAATTTTTTGACTGACCAAAGGCTAGCAAATATTCATGGGTAAAACTGAGCACAAGCTACTTCTTAAAGAATACGAAAAGACCAGAGAAGACCTGTTCCTGGGGAAGAGATGACAGTGGACTGAACACTAATTAAGTAGCAAAGACAAAGAAGCAGACAGGAATGGTTCTGATGCTGTGAGACACAGGGAGAAGACGACATGTCTGTCACAGCCTGCACAGGATAAATTGGCGAGATAAAGTGACCCTGGCTTTCTGAAGACTGAGCTCTACCCTACTTAACCCCCTAGCTCTACCATCCACCATAATTGGGACTAGTGCAAACAAACGAACTTTGTTATTCTGCCACAGGTATAGGCCTAGCAGGTATGAGTGTTCATACACATGCACACGTGTGTGCGTGCGTGTGTGTGTGTGTGTGTGTAGTACAATATCACTGTGATTAGATTAGAAAAAGTGGATAAATAAGAGCATGGACTATCCTTGTAAGAACAGTAAATATTGCCACACTTTTCAAATTTCAGTCCTAGACATACATACTTCTAATTATGTATTAGGAATCTTGTTTGATAAAAAGAAAGTTTTAATGATAATTTATTTGCCTTGATTGTAGGTCAAATCTTTACAGTCTTTAATGACTGATCATGTATAAAAGTATTTAAGTCACCAGAGAATGGGTTGAGTCTAAAAATATGGCCAAATGTCACTTATTAGATAAAATTGTACATTCAGTAATTTGATGGATTTTTACTACAATTGCATAATAAAGATGTGCAGGAGCAGAATTTCCTAGTTTTGGGCAGTCATTCTCCCAGTGATGTGTTTAAATAAACAGAAATAACTGAGTACGTACAGAATGACTAATTGAACCACACATCATCACTATAAACAAATCCTGATTTAAAAGTCTAAGAACTTACACTGTGTAGTGTCCTTGTACTTTACACGTTCCAAGGCAGTTTTATGTACTGCTTTCATTTAGTTACGTGTAGTTTTAGTGCCAATTCTAGGTCAAGGAACTGGTGATAAAAACGGTGAAATAACAGTCCCTGTCCCCTTAGATCACAAAGTTAAAAAATGACAGAACTAGGGCATGAACCAAAAGGATACCCTGATAATAATCCCCTTCTCCCAGTGATCTTAATGCCTTTTCTAAGTCTGGATAATAAGCCCATTCCTTCTCATGCTTCAGCTGTATTTTCTCCTTTGAATTTCAAATACAAATATTTAATAACCTATTACACCTTCCCACTGTTTCTTCTATTAAAAATCAATTTGACCCAAGCAACTATTTATTCCCTCTCTCTAAGCCTGTTTTTTCCCTAGTCTTCTCCATTTTCTGATATAAAAAAAAATCAATAAATTGCTGGGTGTGGTGGCACTTGCTTGTAATCCCAGTAGTTGGGAGGCTGAGACTGGAGGATTCGGGTTCACTGCCAGCTGAGGCCCTCCGCAACTAAGTAGCTGAGCTACTTAGCTAGGCCCTCCGCAACTTAGTGAGACCCTGTTTCAAAATAAAGAATAAAAATAGGATTGGGGGTGTAGCTCAGAGGTAGAATGCCCCTGAGTCAATCCCCAGTGCCAAAAAAAAAAAATTAAAAAAATCAATAGATTAAAAAATCCCAAAATTTCCACAGTTAAATTATCTATAATGGTGGAAAAGTAAATAGTCACCAGAATGGAAACTATAAAGGCTACCGGCTGGCCCTATTTTAGGACCTGTGGCGATGCAATACATCATAGTGGGAGCAGGAGATGGAGGAAGCTTCTCACCTCTCAGCATCCAGGAAGCAAAAAATGAGAGAGGAGAGGCCAGGATCTCAATATCCCTTTCCAGGGCACCCCTGGACCCCATCCTTTAAAGCACCATGAGCTAGGGACCAATGTGAGCATACAAACCTTTCAGAGACAAATAGATGAATGGGGGCACTTATCTAATCCATAGAAGCTACAGATGCATGAAAAATAAATTAACAGAATATGAAGTAGCTAAAAAACTGAAAACATATGCATATCATAATTAAAAATAAATGCATGTGCACATGGAGTAAAACTAGACAGAAATATGTGTAAATTAAAATTTTGCACCAGGCATGGTGGTACACACCTGTAGTCCTAGTACTTGGGAGGCTAAAACAGGTAGTTTACAAGTTCATAGCCAGCCTCAGCAAATTAGTGAAGCCCTCTGCAACTTAGTGAGACCATGTTTCAAAAAAATATGCTTGGGGGTGTAGCTCAGAGGTAGAATGCCCCTATGTTCAATACCCAGTACCACATACTCTATTTTTGGTTGTTAAATTATCTTTAGAGAAAAAGGAGAATAAAAAAAAAAGACATACAATATAGGTGCATAACATTTGAGTTGGAAAATCTGTTACATAATCCAAGAACAGAATCAGATCTTAATGTGTTGCTAAGTGATGCTTCTTCAAAAATGTATAAGGAGATACCATATTTCTTTCAGGCTCTGTTACTGAAACTTTGATCTATTACAAAATATTTAAAGGTCTCTACTTCTATCTGACATCCCAGAAGTATGGCAAATAACCTTTGATCATCGTTCTCTGTGTAAGGGTAATACCAGTATGGAGAGGAAATCTAGGGAGAAACTGAAAGAATTCCTTCCAGTCCTCAGAGGATACTAACCTGCTATTTTCCTTAGGAAACTCAACTGCTTCCTACCAAAAGGATTACTTCTTCTTTTCTACACTGCAGGTTTTGTGTTTACCAAAGAAGAATTCTGCTTAAATAGTCTTTACAGAGTCATAATTACTGAGTGTGAAATAATTAAAATACTAGGAGAAGGAAATGAACTATCTAGAAATAAAAGAATAACAATGTTGAATCTTATACAATTAAAAAAATCATCCTAAATATGGAATGTGTCCTCATTAAGAATTAGCTACATTCCTTAATGAAACAGTGCAATTTGGAATGAAAAGCTATAAAGACCTCTCTGCAGTGTGGTGTCCTGACTTGCCTACGTTCAATGAGGGGTCGACAAAGCTGAGCAGTGGTTCATATGTGCACACACTAATGGGCCTAAAAGAGGGAGTAATGTTATTTGACACATCTAGGTATTTACCTATACTATATGTTGTTAGGAGCTCAAGAAGGAACTTTTCTCCAGTTACTCTTCCCCAGAAAAGATTCTTTCCCTAATATCACTGTCATTTAAAATTTTAACAGAACTAATTTAAATAAGATGTTTATTTCATATTTCTCAGTAATATAGTAGTAAAAATTATTTTTATAATGTATTATTTTCATTGCCATGTCTTAAGACACAGAGGACAGATGGGAAAGATGTAAAATAGAGGCAGTATGTTGAACGAGACCAGTCTGATCGATCAGGGTATAAGGAAGGAGATCTCAGGCTTGGTGGAGGTCTGGTTGACCCAGAGAAAGCAAACACCCATAGCATGGTCTGCCAATAGAGAGGGATAACCACTAACAGCCCTCTGACCAATAACTAACTGGGACCTCAGCCTTACAATTGCAAAAAAAACAAAAACAAAACAAAAAAAACCCTGATTTCTCAGTAAGACTGAGAAAGAGAATTTTACTTCAAACTCACAGACTAGAACTCAATCTGATCATAGCTTTGGTCCCAGGCTAGTAACAACAGTCTGAGCAGAAAACCCAGTTCCTCTATACTGAACTTCTGACCCAACTACAAGAAGATAAATTCCTGTGATTTGAATCACTAGGTTTATAGTAACTTGCTTTCCATCAGCAGAACAGTTATATATGAAGCCTAACAAGGAGCCCTGGTCTCAAAATCTTGGGAGAGTTAAGAATTATAGTAGTCTCTGGAAGAAAACTAACTAGGTTTCCATCCTATTTCCACCATATTTTAATTTGGGTGACTTTCAGAGGAATATTAGGCAGCCCAAGTATATATTTTATGATTTATAAAATGGTTCTGATAACCTTAACCACAATATTATATACTAAAGCACAATTACTAGGAAGTTCTTAATACACAGTGGACTTATGGTAATCCATTAGAGCTGCCATTTGATTAACCTATTGGGGATATAAAGAGGTTTGGCCACAGTGTAGATCAATATATAGATGTAGTAAAACTTTGATAATGGTTTCTGATAGGTACTACCAGATAACCATAGGGAAATCAAATGTCTCTACCTCTTTATCTTCTGATCTTTCTCTAGTCTATCCAGCATAATTTTAAGTCCTCTGATGGCACACCAAAGGAAACATTGTTCTGAAGTCAACTTCATCTGACTCTAATAGAGCCACTCCAGCATTAACTTTTCTTCATATTTTCATGAATCATCTTTTTCTGTATTTTAGTTTTTATCATTTAATAGGTTTCTTGTAGAAAGTATATCATTAAGTCTTGCTTTTTCATCTAATTATGTCTACTTCTGCTATAAATTATGGCATATGAGTTGTTTACTTTTAAAGAAATTATCAGTACATTTAAATCTGAATTTACTTTTGTAGTTGCTTTGTATTATTCCATCCAATATTTTCCCCTTTCTAACCTTCTTTTGATATGAGTGTGTTTATGTATCTTTTTAATTTTTGTTGTTTTTTAGGGTTTACAAAATACATGTTATGGAATCCCTTTTCAAATGATATATTCTTAATTTTAGTAGACGAAAATTAAAATAATACATTTTCATTTCCTTCCCCTCACTATTTTGTTGTCCTCATTTTGATTTTATATATATTATAAAGCCTCTAACACTGTGCCTATTTTTGCTTTAGAAGTTGTTTTTTGTAATAATATATCTTGCCTTCATTTTCCTTTTAGTTATCATTTCTGTTTAGTATCATATTCCTCAGCCTTAAGAATTTCCTTTAACATTCATTGTGGTATAGTCCATAGATCAAAGAACAATGAGAAAATAAAGAGGTAGAGCCAGTAGGACCAATAGCATATGATCTCACTTTTATGCAAAATCTAAAGAAAATCAACATTATAAAGTAGAGACCCTAGTGGTCACCAGGTACTATGGGAAAGGTGAAGTGAGGAGTGGGGAGACATTGAAAAAGAGATATAGAGCTTCAGTTAGAAGGGATATGCTTTAAGGATTGATTTCATGACATAGTGATCATAGCTACTAATAATAAGTTTTACATTTCAAAATTGCTAAAATAATAGATTTTTAAATAATCTCACTACAAAAAAGTTAAGTATATGATATAATGGATATGTAAATTAGCATGATATAATCATTCTACTATATATGCATATATAAATAATCACATTGCATTCCATAAATATATATAATTATTTTTGTCAATTATGAATTCTTTTAAAGGTGGAGACAACATTCTTTGTTGCTTTCTATATACTATATCAGGGGAACATATACTCAATGCCCACTAGTTTTTAAAACTTTGAATATGAACTCCTATATTTAGGGCATGCTGTCATTTCCCACTTGTTCCCAATTGCTATTACTCAAAAATATGAATTTGCCTATGACTTTCCCTAGGTTTTTGGTAATTTAAGACACTTGAATTTGCCAATCCTTTTCTAATCCAGTAGTTTAGGAAACCTAAATTTTTTTTGTTGTTGTTGTTGTTTATTGATGATAGTGAGAATTAAATCCAGGGAAATTCTGTCACTTAGCTACACATCCAGCCCTTTTTTATTTTTAATTCTGATACAGGGTCTCACTAAGTTTCTGAGGCTGATCTTGAAACTGTGATCCTCCTGTCTTAGCCTTCTAAGTACAGTGATTACAGGTATGTGCCACCATGCGCAGCTAAACTTAAGTTTTTCATAGCCTTGAATTAGTTAAACATTTAGAGAAACTAAAGAAAATTATTCAATGTGAGTAACAATTTATTTAACTCATTTAAACTCAGCTTGGTTGGTGTCTGGGTCAACATTCTCACTGCTATAACCTCAAACAACTGACCAAAGAGTTTACAGGAAGAAAGATTTATTTGCTCACAGTTGTTTTAGGGATTCTAGGTTCAGACCATGTGAGGCCAAGGTCTGAAGTTCAGGGCAGAGTAGTGGGAAGCAGAGAGAGAGAGAGAAAGCACATGCACAAAGTTCTGCTCTCATATTGTGCAAGCCAGAAGCAGAGAGTGAGCAGAAGGAGATGGAAGGTTACCTAATCCCCAGGGCCACATCCCCAGGGGCCCCTCCTTACCTGTCAAGCCCTGCTTCCAACATTGCTACCTTGTTTCTGTGAGGGATAGGGGGACATTCCAAATCCAAACCACTACAACTGATGACTCTGCTTCAGTCTGTTCAGATAAAGGGGCAGTGTCTACCTGGAACTTGCTTTATTAATGATGAATCATTATTGCACAGAAAGCAAAAAAGATGTTACTACAAAAATGCTATATAGTAAAATACCTAAAAAGTCATTGGCTTAAAATATAAACATTTTTCATTCACTTTTTGTGACTAGGTCTGCTTGGTCAGCTGTGATATAGGTTGTGCATTGGCTGGGTTTAGCCTCAACCTTCAGTTTGGATTCTGCGATCACACTGTTTTATTCTCCTTGAACCAGCACTACCTGTGGCCTGTTCTTCTCAAGACACATTTCCTAGCAAAAGAGCCAGAGTAAAGCACACAAGTATATTTAAACTCTCAATTCATACCAAGCTACTCAAGTCACATTGAAGCAAAGCATAAGGTTCAGCAAAAGTCAATTGAATGAGAAGTGTACCCTGTTCTAAAGATCAGGCTAAGGTGAGAGAATATTTGCTGGGCAATATTCCAGTATATTATAATAGGCAGCCACATATTGCTTTTGGAGGTAACAATCACATTAGGTAACATAAAGCATTTATTGATCATATGCCAGTACCAAACATTGGGCTAAGATGTGTCATTTAATTTGAAGTTCAAAAGAACTCTTGATTAAAGTACTATGATTATCAACATTGTACAAATAATGAAACTGAGATATAGGAGGCATAAGTCATTTTCCAATTACATGTAGGGTCTACGTGTTTGAGATCATATTTGTGCCCAGGTGGTCTCACTCTGGGACACAGTGTGCAAAACCCCATGATGACAGCATTGTGACAATTTAGCCATCCCACATCCAGACCAACCAATTGTACCTTCTGATGGGCTAAGTTCTGAATCTCTTCACCTAATATGTCTTTGGAGTTTTAGACAGATATAGAACACATGTGCTTTTGATCTTCAGGAAAAACCACTCCACTACAATTAGTTGGGCCTTTCTGGCTTCCTGTCCATTTAGTCAGGGTGTTTGGCATCAACGTCTTGCTCAGATTGTCTGCACATAGCTAACCTCCAAATATCCATTTATTTAATAATCTGCTTCTTCTCTTAAGTCAGTAGTGATGGCTCATAAACATCACCTTCTGTGAGGGAGCATTGCAATTCAATCAAGCATTTCTCGGTCCTCTTAACATATCCACAGTAACAGAACAGTATGGTAAGAGAAAGCAGGATTCTGAAGCAGAAAGAGAGTATAGACCACAGAACAGCAGAGATATCAGTGGAGTCATTTTTTATACACTGGAGAGAAAAAGGTTAGATTCACAGAATTTAGTTACCTCACCCAATATTATTTAGATAATGAGATGGACAATTAAGTCTCAAATTAGAGTTTATCTGACTCCTAAAATGATTTTTCACATACTACTTTGAATTTCCTTTTATAAAAACTATTCTCTGATATTTACAAATATCAAATCTAACAAACCTACTATATCCTATGATTGAATGACAATGGAAATCTTAAGTTCATCTTTCTGTACAGAAGCATCCTGAACACCTGTCATTAATGTCCCCAATTCATTATTTATACCACATGTTAACAATCTAAACTCTTGCTTCTTACTTTTAAGCTCTTCATTTCTAACTACCTTTTCCTAAATTGATAATATTAAAGTAATTATGAATCTCAAAGTTCTTTCATTCTGCCTTCTGTGAGTAGTCACTTCTTCAGCAACACTGATAGGCCATAATTTGCTATCTGCTTGAATATTCCCAGAACCCATGTAAAATGACTCCAAACATTATATGGCAGTTATAATTGTACTGAGATGTTTCCTTAAAATAATTTTAAAAAATTATTAGTCCTTTTTCCATTCGTTACAATGGTAATTATGCACACACTCTCTTTCCCCTCCACTCTCTTTCTCTCATAATTTACATACAAATATTTGAAAGAAAGCCAGGCAGTGTGGCTTTTCAGATGGCATGACTATAATCCCAGTACTTGAGAGGCTGAGATAGGAGGATTGCAGATTTGAAACCAGCCTCAGGGATTTCACAAGACTTGCAGCAACCTAACAAGACCCTGTTTCAAAAACAAACAAACAAATGGGGCTGGGAATGTAGCCTGGAGATAGATTGTCTCTGAATTTAATCCTTAGTACCACAAAAAAAGTATTTGAATGAAGCCACTTTTTCTCATCTACATCTTCTACTGAATCCCCTAGGTATTCCACACACCCACCTTTTCTTCCATGTACAATAACACCCAGTAAATGACACCCAAACTCAATCCTATAGCACCAAGGAAATGTTTAAATTGAACTCTTGCTTTTTTTTATTTTCTTTTACCTTAGCCAGTCACTCATACCAAAAATATATTTTAATATACTTTAATTGATCCATTGTAATTATACATCATAATGAAGTTCAAAGTGATAAGATACATACACCCAGATAACACTTGGTGTGTTTCCTTCTGTATCCCAACCCATTCCCTCCCACTCCTGTAAATATATGTTATAGAGATTGGTATTTATAATTTTGTATATGTACATAGCATTATTTGAACTGTTCATCAAATCATCAAAGATAGGTCAAAGAACCTAATAAAGAGCTTACTAGGTAATATGTAACCATTCTCACTTTTTCTTCTGTTTTCATTGATATAAAACAGGAAAACAATAATAAAAAGGAATGTGGTAGAAATTATTTGAATCCAAACATAAGCAGGTATAGATTCAGCCAGGAAGTAACTCCATAATTTTAGGGAAAATACAGCATCATTTTTCAGGTTCTCCTATGACTTCTACTAAATCATAAGTACATCAGTTGTAATTTTCTCCATGTCCCCATATTTATTCTTCTTCTTCAAGCATTTTCATTGTTTTAGTAACTGGTATTGCCATCATCTACTTATTGCCTGACCCATAAAGCAAGTAATCCTCTAGCTACCTCTCTCTTTTACCTACCACATCTAGTTAATTTCTAAGACCTGTCTGCTATACAGGGCTTGAGAATTAAATATATTTTAAATATTTCCTTTAAATATATTTTTAAAATATCTTCTTCATTCCATATCAACTATAACCACCTAGTTGAAATCTCAATCCCCAGACAACAGCTTTTTTCCCTCTTTTCCTGCATCAACTCTCTCAAATGACGGTTGTACTTAGTGATTCATTGCTACCTCATAAACTGTGGTGGAGGGAACATTGAGTGCTCAGGAGACAAGGTCATCAGAGGTTATTGTGGCTTCCTCCTTGATATCTCTCTTGGACTATTCACTCTAAGGGAAAAGGAAACTAAGGTCATATCATGAGAATACTCAAACAACTTTCTGGAGAGGACAATGTGGTGCAGAGCTGAGGCCTTCTGCCAATAACCATGTAAGTGCGCCACCTTTAAACTGGATCCTCTGGTCCTTGTCAAGACTCCCTTGACAACATCTCCAGTCAGATCTTGACTGCTATCATAAGAGACTATGTAAGCCAGACCACAGTGCTGCAGTTCTCAAATTCTTGACACACTGAAATTGTGAAGTAATAAATACTCAGTGTTTTAGTTTGTTACACTTTGGAGTAATTTGTTATGATGCACACATAGCTGTCATAGTATACCTAGCATATTTTTTACCAGGCATATTCATAATGTATCATAATAGTTTATGTAATTATAGTTAAATTATTATTTACATAATCAATAATAATTTAATAAATTTTTTCCTGATTGATAGCAAACTCCATGAAGGTAATAACTATATACCTTTTTCATTTACTCTGAAGACAGAGCCTATGCAAATAGGAGTACTAAATAAATAATTAACTATATTAATAAATATAAATGAATATGCATCCTAATGCTACATAGAGAGGTAGAAACCTTCTGGTTATTTAATGAGTGCTATTTAAATGATTAATTTATTCATTATACTAAACTAGAAAAATAGATGTGCTTATGGCAGAATGATTAAAACTTCTTTTTTAATGATGCCTTCTGGCAAGGAGATAAACCAGTACATCCCTATGAATGTCTGATACTTGGCAATAAATAGATGCATCAGAATAAATGGAGTTTTTTAAAAGATTTATATTTAGAGTAACAGAAGCATTTAAGAAATAAGTAGTTGTCATGATGAACTGTAGGGTTCCATAAGTTCTATATTTCTAGTTTCATAATAAACAATAGTTTCATAACTGGAGTATATTCACAACTGTTTTTATAAAATTTCTAATTGTAGTTTTTGTGCCAAGATTTCTAAGCTCCTATTTTTTAATATTACATCTAATTATTTTCTCCTTGTCTGTATTATTAGTATATGACCTCTTCCAAAATATTGCTCCATATTTCATGAGAACTTTAGCACTGTGTTCAAAGATGGGTCCAAAGCATCTTTGTCAAGTCACTCATTGAACTCCTATTTTGTGTGCCTAAGCAGAGAGTTAAGAAGTAGGATTACATAATCTATGTGTCTTTTAACCTCATAGGAGAAATTATACCTGAATAGGTATTTTGTTGCAACTCCAAAAAATATATACTGCCACTCTGAAGAACAAGTTCTGTAATATATATACATATATATATTTACATATATAGTACTTTTAATGTATATATGTACTTTTAAATGTCATATGTATATATGTACTTTTAAATGTCATATTTATCAGTGAATTATAACATAGCCTAAGTAATTGTCATGTATTTCTCTAGCCTGACCCAACAGCAAGAACAGTGAAGAATTAAATGTGTCATATCATCTTACCTCATTTTAATTTTTTTTTGTAGGAAGTTGCCATTTTCCCCTTTATTTGAAAGCAGGATAATATGGGGCAAATCTGTGTATCTTCCTTTTGAATTTTCTGTGAACCTAAAACTTCTCTAAAAATTAACAATGAAATCACAATGAAAACTTCATAGTCCATTCCAGCTTAATAACAGAGAGTCTACATATAATAAACATTCTTCCTTTTATATTATTTAATCCCCTTCTATTCTTTCAAAAAATGCCTATATCTTTTTGGACTCTTTTTTTAATAGATAAAAATGTCAGATATCAACTTCACCAAAAAAGAGAATCATATAAAAAAAAGGTAAGTGAAATTGTCAGATGTTAATATGACCTTAGTCTCTAAGCTATACTGACTCCATAGATATTTCTTTTGAGAAACACTGCGACATGATCTTACAAACATAAACTTCAAAATTGCTTAAGATGTAAGGAAAAGATTTTTGTCAAAATTTGATTGAAATGATTATAGAGACTAGAAACTTGATCTATGCTATTTGTAATATTCCACAGAATAAAGAATAGGAAGTTTCCTGAACCAATATGAAAAAGAAAAACACTCAAAATTGTGGCTAATTAGCCAAAAAATCATGGTGATAGACACAATACCAAAGTATTCAGTGTTTCTGAGAAAAAAGCATTTGTCATGTAACCATCATGCCCCTTTGAAACTTTCTGGCTTTGTTTCATCCCACAGCTTAACCTGCAGTTCATCACATCTCCCAGAAAAGAAAATCTACTCCTGAATCTCTAGTGAGTCATATTGACTTTACAAAATATTTCATAGAACAGAAGGAGGTAGGTAGGCACACTAAATAGCGAATGATTTAATAGCTACACATCACATCTTTCTCTTCTTCTCAAAACTCTTTTTAAAACATTTCAATTTCTTTGACCTTCCCCAAATTTTGTCATTCTCTGCTAAACCCTTCCTTCTCTTTTTTGTAAGAAAGTCAGTCTTTCTTCTAATATAAAACAATTCAATCAGATTCTAATAATCCAAGATTCTAGCAGACTCAATGATTATTTGCCTCTTAGTGGAATCATCAAAGTATTCACCAAATAAATTTAGATCTCTTTCTAGACAGGACAGGGATACTTATAACTATTAACTTTAAAAAATAAATTTTTTTTGATGTGTACTTCGATTTTTCCATGACATAAGCATCCTCAAGGCCAAGTAATTTTCTTTTCATTTTTAATATATAATCCAAACAACCATAAACTATCCAGATAACCACATTGTGTTAAGTTCAAGTGGATGTCTTTTATCACTGAGCAAATAAACATGTGTCCTGGTTATAGAAAATTTGTACGTATGATAATCTTAAAATTTAAAAAATGCATAAACAACCAAGAATTCCATCAAAATATTTAATTTGTTGATTGGGAATTAAATTTTGTTATTTTTGGAACAGTACATCAGATAAGTAACTATTTATTCTGGTTGAATAGGATTGCAATGATTAAAATGATTGAATAATCAAGGGCAAGATAGGGCAGCGTCTTTCTAATTTCTTTGTACACCTACATCTTTTATGTTACATTCACCACTCATCAATTTGCTCATTAATTACTTAGTTTAGAGTGTGTTAACAGATGGTGGAGAAGTCTTGGTGCTCAAAGTTTATTCAGGCTTAAAAAAGAGATAAGCATATAAAACTTAGATTATCTTTATATAAATATATGAAATCATTTCTATAAGATATATTACTTAAACATCACATGCAAAAAATTCAATTCTTATTTTCTCTTAGTCATTTTTTTTACATGTGATTCTATTCAATCCCATGGCTTTAATACAACTATATGCTGGTAACTCTCAAATGAAAATGCTGAAACTCCAGATTTAACCTAGAAAAATAAGACAACTGGATCAGAGAGAGAAAATTAATTGGGGAGAAACAGGTGAAAACATCAACTGAGAAATAGCAGTAAAAAAATAAGATGACTGGATGAGAGACAGAAATTTAAGTGGGGAAAAACAAGTAAATCATATGGTAGTATTTCAAACAAAGATAGAATAATCAAAATTATTTTTGTATAAATTAATAAAAAGTCTCAAAAATAAGTTTTTAGAAACAAGTCATTGAATAATTAAGGACAGTGATTCCTAAGAGGTGGTAGGAAACAAGCAAGGATGGCTTATCTTACAAGAATATCCCTCCCTTCCTTCCTTCCTTCCTTCCTTCCTTCCTTCCTTCCTTCCTTCCTTCTCTTCTTTTCTTCTTCTTCTCCTCCATCTTTTCTTTCTTTCTTTCTTTCTTTCTTTCTTTCTTTCTTTCTTTCTTTCTTCATCTGTTTTTCTCTCTCTCTTTTTTTTCAGTACTGCAGATTGAACCCAGGGGCATTTTACCACTAAACTAGAAAGAAAAGAGGCTCCCCTCAAAGATTCAACAGAGTATTTATCAACATGTGGACATGAAGAAACAATAGGAAACCAGAGATCTGGAAAAATTAGAGGAAATAATGCCTGACATTTCACAAAGCTGGGAAAGGTGTCTGTTTCTTTCAGACAGAAGATAAAACCCAGCAATTCATGAATCTCAGGCAGAGTATTCAGAAAGGACCTGCTTCGTAAGCAAGCAAGAAAGATTGCAAAAATGTGGTATATATACACAATGGAATATGGACAAAATTATGTCATTTTCAGGAAAACGGATGGAACTGGAGAACATTGTGCTAAGTGAGATCAGCCAGACTCCGAAAATCAAGGACCACAAGCTTTTTCTTATATGTGGAAGCCAGGGACCTCATGAAAATAGGAGCAAGACCAGTAGGGTAGCAGAACAAGATCAGAACGGAGGAGGGAGGAGTAGAGAGAAAAGGGAAGTACTTGGAAGAAAGCAGATCAAATAATGTTATATGCCTATATGGCCATGTCACTATGAATCTATCATGTACAATTATAATGCACCAATAAAAATTAAAAAATTACAAGACTAAAACATACACATCAAACTTTTATAATAAACCTAAAATGGGTGAGATAAAACACTTGATTGGATTAATGGAAGATTTGGTAGAGCAGTAGTAAACTTAGTAAACTTGAATAAATAGAAATAAAAGAAAAAGATATGGACAAAAATATTTTTTTTAAAAAAAGAACATCATCAGTGTGCTATAGACAATTCCAAGGATCTACATATGCACATAATAGACATAGTAGTCTTATCATAACATACAGAAAAGTCATGTAGAGAAAAGAATGAATAAATGTTAGTACTGAAACAACTTAATGAAGATATCATTGGAGGCCCTGAAGAATAGCAGAAGATAGAATAGAGATAGAAAAAATATTTACTAACATTAAATTTTAGTTGCTAATATTTAATGGGAAAGATATGGAAATATTTATTTATTATTTTTTCTTTTTTAAGACCTTTTTATTTTTTATAATAATTGGTGCATTGTAATCATATATCTTTCTTAGGTACAAGCTGATAAAGGCATATATGCACACATTTCTCATTTAACCCCTTCCCCAATTCCCACCCCACTCCCTTGCCCTCCCTCTTTCTCAAGTTCAATTTAGTGATTGACTTTGATATATTTATGAAAGTATATCATGTGCTTATAACATAAGCAAAAGTAAAATCTATGACCAGAGCACAAAGTCTAGAGGAGAAGAAATGTGAGTACACTTTCATAAGGCCCTTACAATACGGTGATATAATTTCAAGTGTGTGATAAATTAAAAAATATAGAGGATAAACCAAAACAGGAGGATGTACATATTTTTCTTTCAAATGTACATAAAATATTTATCAAGATAGATTATATTTGGGATGATCATACAAATCTTAAAAAATTTAAAAATGATAAAGTACATTCTCTAACCATAATGAAATAAGATTAAAAATAAATGACAGAAATATCTCTGATTTTTTAAATTGAAAACTGAATAATCCCCTTTTAAGTAACCCCAGAGTTAAATAATAAATAAAAAAGAAAATTAGAATATATTTTCAGCTACATTAAAATGCAAAGACACTTGTCAAAATTTGTGAAATTCTGCCAAAGCAGGAAAAATAAAGAAATTTATAGCAAAATATGCCTGTGTTAGAAAGGAAATTTCTGAGAAGGACAAATGTGGCTTCCTCTTTTATAAACTAAAAAAAAGAAGAACAAATTAGAACCAACATAAACAGAAGTAAGGAAGAAATAATGATCATTGCAGAAATCAATGGAATAGAAAAGAGAAATGTGAAGAAAATCAATGAAATGAAAGGCTGAACTTTTGAGAAGGTCAATAAAACTGATCAATCTCTAGCTAGACTGACCAGTGTGAGAGAGATTGATTAAAAATTCCCAGTATCAAGAATAAGAGAGGTAACCTTTACTGATGGTCCCTGTGTTGGAAAGTTATTAGTGGGGGAGTAACCACAACAAAATGTAGGAGTAGGCAGTTTCAAGCTCCTGCTTCTCTGCAGAAACACAAACAAATAAAATAAAGTGGAAGCCATTAGAACCAACATTACCAGAACTTAGAAAAACACTCAGAGACTTACACTGAAGCAAGAAAAAAGAAACTTAATAAAATGACAGGAAAGCTTTATGGCATTTGATTGCCCATGTTTCACCCCCTCCCCAGCACAGCGGCATCTTGAAGACAGCAGTCCATGTCTTCAGTGCTGGGTCCTGGTGCCTGGTTCTGGAGAAGACAGAGCAGATTTTATTCACAAGTGTTTATCTGCTCTAACTTACCTAGAGACTATGTAGAGGACTTGTACAGAGTTGTTTGTTTCACCTGACACAGAATTTCATCAAGGTGAAATGGCAGCAGGCTTTGCCTGAAAATATTGCAAGGTTAACAAATAGTCCAGACACACCTGAGGGAAAATATGATGATACATGTAACTGGTCACCTAATGCCTGCGATGAAGCTGGGAAGAATTTCTTTGGAAAACTGGAGCATGCAATAAATAGCACCTGTGTATACTGGAGTATTTAGAAAGACACCTGCAAGCTTAGGGCAAGATGCACACTCCGAAACGACCAGAGATTTAAGATTTCACCTCTAGCTATTATGGAGACCAGTGCAAGCCTGGGTAACTGTAAGAAGAGGCTCTGCAGAGAGTCAATGTGCAAAGGTGGGAGAGGTTTTGGTTTTGGTTTTTATATTTTATTTACTGACATTCAAGGAAATCTCTGTCAAAATACTGAATAGCCACAATACACACGCACAGATACACACATATGCATGAGCAAACACACAACACACAAACTTCAGTAACCACATGAAATGAAGAATACAGGCTGCAAGGATTTGAATTTGGTTTGTGTTCCCCACTAAGGTTCATGTGCTGGGAACTTGGTCCCCATGATGGTGGTATTGGGAGGTGGTAAACCTTAAAAAAAAAGCCCTGGAAGAGGATTATAGGGCCCCAATCTCTCTCTTCTTGGTTAGGGATATGAGCACTTGCTCCCACAAGTGCCTGCCATTGCCATCTGTACCATGAGGAAGTATGACCAAGGCATTGCCCTCACCCAGCTTGCACTATGCCATTTGGACTTTAAATCTCCAGAACTGTCAGTTAATTAAATTTCTTTTCTTCATAAACAACATGTGCCAGGTATTGTATGATAGTGATGAAAAGCTAATACCTGGGCTTGCAAATATTAATTTGCAAAAGTCACTAAACTAATGCACAATATATCTTCCAGCAATAAAAAAAAACACTAAATAAGTAAAAGGATGTTGATAAGTACATCTGGCACTGGGATAAGGAACTTCTTCAATGTTTGCAGAGAATTAGGTCAGTTACCAGATACCCAGATAGGTGTGACTTCCTCTAGATCCCTGGGAGTGCTCTTGCTGTGTCATTGAGTAGGTTCCTGGGCAGACAGAAGGGGCTCTGGACTAAGATTGAGAGGAGCTAGAACTGAGTCATGGGACTGCATCAGGTGCCACAGCAAAGACTAATGTCTAGAGGGCTGCCTCTAGAGGCACAGATGGACATGAGTCTCCAGGCTCAACATTCAACTGAAAGATCTTTTTTCAAAATAAAACTTTTTTTTTTCAAAATCCAAAAATTATTAGACTTAGGGGGCTACTCTCAAACCACAACTGAGGGGGACTGGAGTCAAGATACAGGGTCATTTCAGAATATTCTGTGGGACTGGGCTCATCTGCTGGGCCTGTAGGGACAAGATGAGAGTTTCTCTTTTCCAGACTGCTCTCATGCCACAGCAGAGAGGGCTGGAGCTTAGTTACCAGGCGATTTCAGGGTCTGCAGCTGGGACAAAGTTCAGTAGTGTTATCACCCAAGGTACCAGGAGGCATCATTCTTCTTGAGTTCTTTGGCAGATGGTTCTGGAGGTAAGATCAAGGCCAGATGGGTCTTTACCGAATCCACCAGGGAATAGTCATCTCTAAGCCTGGAGTTGGGACCATGGCCAGCAAGCCTGCTGCCAGGCTGTGGTTCTGCCATCTCAAAATTGTCCTCCTAAGATTTGGGCTCCAGGGGTTTTTTACTACCTCCTACTTGAATCCAAAGCTCCCACAAAGGCACTTTGATCTGTGAATGTCTATGAAATTAGTGTTGCTGTGACAAGCTATGAATGTGGGAGACTTCCTAGTCCATTATTTTGCTGACATCACTCCAGAAAAAAACATGACTGTGCTCACTAACACTGTTTCGTTTTTAGGTTCTGGACCTCCAGACATTTTCTGTCTCTTTTGGACTGTGAGAAAAGAACTCATATATTCATTAAATATTTGTTATCATTCTGTATTCAATGGTTTACAATTATCTGAGATTAATTTTTCACATTTTATTCTTGTTGACCTGGAAACTATTCCTTGACAAAAGCCTAAATTAATTTTTTCTGAAAATGTTCTTCTTTGTCTTTCTAAAGATCTACAATCCCTACATCATACAAAGAGAACTTATAGAAGGAGCCAGGGAAGGAAAACAAGAAGTGGAAGACTTTACTGGTGATTTGGGGTTTTATCTTCTCTATTTTTTTCTCTGATGCACAAAAGACCTTGCAGTGTCTGGGAGCATGTGAAGATGTTAAACGTGCAGTCTTACTGACTGCAGAAAATTCAGGAAGGAGGGGTTTATTTTTGCTTCTCTTTGCCCTGTGTTCATTTTTCCTGTTGCATAAGCTGCTTATCAACATTAATTTTAGCCTCTAGAGAGGTTTTGCATAATACAGAATTATAATCTAGTGTCTAAAATAGTTGCAAACCATAGTTTCAAATACATTAAGAAGATGAATCATTTCCTTAACATAAACCACTATGTTATTTGAAATGATTACTTATGAGCAGAAGCAATGCATAATTAAAGCATCATGTGACATACAAAAAGGAAATCAATGAAATTCAAATAACAAATGCTTCTTCTGTTCTTCATGGAAGATAGGAGAAATCTGCACTACTTCTTGTTTTCATTTTGAAATGAATAGGTCTTGAGAACCATCCTTATGTATTTCATTATTAAGTAGAACTATTTTATTATCAGAAAGAAAGAAATGAGCATGGGCCAATTTATATCCTTCTTGGTTATAAATTATTTAAGAAAGGATTACTAGGTATACATTATTGGTACTGAATTTGTTTTATTTGTGTTTGAGGTGTGTGTGTGTGTGTGTGTGTGTGTGTTCATACACAAGCATTCATTTGCTTTTACTTCCCTTGAAATAGCTCCAAATCAAAATTTTGTGCCAACTCTGAACAGAAAGGGGAAAGGGATAAGAGGTTATTTCTAGCACATTCAAGTTTATAAAATTTTTGGATTTTTTTCCCCAGACTTTCACTCTTAACAACTATCCTAGTGCCACCATGAATACCGATGAGATGTAATAGAAGACATCAATCATGGTGCATCTGAGCTAGAGACATAGCCATATACAAAGTAATAGTCTCCCTGGCTTAATGAAGCCTTCTGAAGGAAACACCATTTGCATTCAGATTCAGATGAGGTAGCAGAGAGCTTGTGAAGGAAGGAAACAGCAGTTCTTAGCCGAGTGATCTCAGAAGCTAGACTATGGTTTTGAAGGTCAGGCGCTGGAACAAGGAGTCTCCATCATCTTCCTTCTTCTCATTGCGCTGTTGCGCCCCATCCAAGTCCTGGGCACACAGTGTTTACTGAACAAAGTTGGACTAAGCAGCATAAGAGATAAAGCCTTAAACTGCAGAAATAGAAAGCAAATGGTTATAAACGACTGGACCTAATGAGATTTACATCAGCTGTTTTTCCTTCAGTCCTTGAGACTTGCTGCTAGCCTGTGGAATTCAAATAAATGTCATTCAGATTTGGCCTTCTCTTTCTGCCGTCTCTTTGTCTATGTGTCTACATTGTGTATGTCTCTTGTTTCTAATGGAAAATCTCAGGAACTGTGAGTGGACATCACTAATTCAGGGACTAAGCTTGTGTAGAGTGGCATTATTGTAAAGTGAAACTACTGCCAAATTGCAGACTAATCAATGCAGCTATATCTCTAGATATAGTTTACAAAACTCTGCAATGAGCTGCTACTGAACCTTGAAAAGCATGGCAACAGAGACTTCAAATAGCAAATATTGCAATGTGTTTAGCATTAAAAGAGAGCATTATAATTTATTTTGACATGTAATATTTCTCATAACCTACACAGGCGTATTTTATCACTAAAGGCCTTTCTTAAACCCCATTCTCATCCTGAAGCTTTTCCAAACTCAGTTCAAATAAAAGTGATTATAAGAGAAAAGGCAAAACCACATCTTATCTGGCAATGTATTTGGCCATGAAAGCAAAGTTCACCTGAGCCAAGAACTGTGTATAAATTTGGTTACTAAGTTTGTTCCACATAAATGTAAATTGTTGTCTAATTTTATTTTGTTGTTCCCATCACACACACTTTAGTTTATGAGCTTCTACAGGAAAAATAATATTAATTGAATTTCTATATCTATCAGAGTGTCCAGGTACAAAGAAGTATCATATACTAGTTACATAGTGTTGCAATAATGCTGCACAACAAATAACCACAGAATCTCAGTGATGCCATCTGTGAGCATCTATTTCTAACTTGATCTGCGGACCACCAAGCATGCTGACACTTTGGCATGTGCATCTTCAGAGTTGCTGGACTTTTCTCCTCATGGTTCCTGAGAGAGCCAAGGCTGAAGGTTATAGTTACCTTAGGTACATTCTTCTCATGGCAAAGATGTGAAGTTTGCAGAGAAGAAAGCTAACCTGTATGATGTCACTGAAGGCCTACCTTCAGTCCTTGAACACATTGTCCCTATTGTTCATGCCCAGCTGGGTAAATCATATCCATTGACTTAACATATCATCAATAGTTTAGGGAGGTATGTATATGTCTGAAATGGAAGGGAAAGGGTGCAAGTGCTGACTATACCCTGAGAAATATTCTAAATCTAGCATAGTCTACCCTTTTACTAAAAATGATATTTTCTCTCATTTGCAGAAAGAAAACTCACTATCATTACAAGAATCCCCAAAATCTTCTCTTCAAAGTCTTATCCAAACTTTGAATCATGCATGAAGGCTGGATATAGCTCCTTGTGACCTAGAGACCTAGCAACTAAAAATAAATATTATCTGTACTTTACACATGCAACATGTAGAAAAGTGACAATAATTCCAGTAAATACATTTATATAAGAATGGAAATCCCACTAAGAATATACTTGAACATCAATTCTGCAAATGTAACTGTGCCTTGTTTAAGTTCTAGTTCTCTTCCCTGTGAACAGTTCCTTGGTGCAATGTTCTCTTTTCCCTTCTGGAAGATTCTTCATGTTCTAATATGCTCCTTGATTACTTCAAGAGAGACTAGAATGCCTTCAGTTTCAGCGATTTATTTCTATATAGCAAACCACCTCAAAATCCAGTGGTTTAGAAGGACAATAACTTACTATTTCTCACAATCCTGTGGATTACCTAAGTTTAGCTGAGTGGTTTTTCTACTCCTTGAGATGTTGTCTGGGGTTCTTCATGTGGCTGCATTTTGTTGGGACTTGGCTAGACCTGGGAAGTCCAAGATGGAATCACTCACAAGTCTAGCAAATGGCGCTGCCCCTTGGTTAGAGCAGCTAGATTTTCCTCTTCATCATCTATTCATGAGGCTCTCATCATTGAAGAGGACTATGCTGGGGCATGCAGTAAAGTTAGGTGAAATCAGTTTGATCCTTTTATGACTTGCTTTGAATCCTTTCTTAGATCAGATCCAGAGTAATCTTTCATCTCCTACTTCTTAAATCCCGTTGGTAAAGAAATTTCCTTCTGAAGATCATGCCAGTCTTTCATCTATGACCAAGTCTCTCTGCTCCTGCTGATAAGAAGGCAAATTCCCAGAACATGAGCTTTGGGAAATGGTCAGAATAGAGTTTTCCTGTCATTATTTCCAATTTGATGGCATTTAATAAAGATCATAAAAGTCAGAACTCAGTCAAATGTGAGGATTATTCTGCATTCTGCAGATCTTTGAAGCTCTCCCTGTGTAGCTTCCTCCTCTTCCATATTTCGCCCTGCAAATTGTAGTCACTTTAGCCTCCCCTAGCCTCTCTTTCTGTATCCTCAACTCACCAAACAATCGTATTCAAAACAATTGCCTTACCCATTATTGCACTATAATCCAAAGCTGCTTCCCAGGCAGGAAGCTGGGTAAAATATGGGGTTCCCTTTGCTGGTTCATTTCTCTCATGGATGACAGCCCAGGCTATTGTCTGAGGTGTAAAAACAGTTATTTTACACATCTTGCCAGTCTTTTAAGTTGGTTATAGATGGAGGGCAACTAGTCCTTCCTGGCTGGAGCAGAACAACATTCCTTTAATCAAGGCTTTTCTAGTACTACATTTTATCTGCACTCTGGGTTAATTACCTGTAATTCTTTGTCTTATTTTTCAGTCAGCATTTCATGGTTTACAATATGTACCTCTAACTTACAAATGGCTACCTTCAAATGATGCTGTTCCATTTCATATAGAAACTGATAAAAATATATTTTAATTCCCCTTCCTGTTCTCTGTGCTATTGTTTTCATCTATATTTTTCCTTCAATACTTGAATATAGCCACCCCAACCTTTTAGGTCTAATTTTTTATTATATATATTTTCCTATTTTTCAATAGATTTTTCTTGTATTTGCTTATTGAGTAGACTGTCATTTTTTTAAAAAAATTAAAGATATTAGAGAATACAAAACAAGTCTTTGTATTTATCCACATATTCATTGTTTCTAGAACTCATTTCCCTATGTAATCAAATTTCTTCATATGATTTTTTCATCATCTTGATGAATTTTTACATGCTTTATATTGCATATGTGATAGTTATATATTCTTTAAACTTTTCTTATAATTGAACTTTTTATCTCATTTTGTTGTTGAACATAGAATTTTATATTCATATTTTCTCCCGTCCTTCAACACTTGAATATGGCAACTCTGACATGGTAGGTTAAGTTTTTTTTTTAATTATATACATTTCCTCTTTATAATCTTTTTCTTATATGTCTTTTTCTTTCCTTTTAAGTATATATCTTTTCCCATTCTTTCACTTTTAATCTTGCAAGAGTCCAATAAGAAGATTATAATAATTCTTACCTTTGTTATTTTGGACATAATATGTCTTTCTTCATCTCCTTTTATTTTCTCCTCTCTATAGAACATGAAAACATTGTAATCTTCTTATGTTTATAATTCATATACTGTTTTCTCTGTTCATACATATAGCTAAATTTTGCTCTTTTATTCAATCTGACAACCCTTACCTTTTAGTAAGAGTAGTTATACTTATCAGTATAGTGTTCTGCTATACTCTTCTGTCTTTTATTCATTTTTCTTTTCTTATTTGAATTAATTGAATAGTTCTTATAATTCAGTTTAAGTATGTATTGGTTTTTAACTATTTCCTGACTATATAATTTTACCACCTACTCTAGAGATTAGAATCTCTATTTTTATTATTTGGTCTACATAGTATATTTGCAACCATTTAGGCCAATTTGTCCTTTCCCTTGAACTTTTGTGCTATGGTTGTCATATATGCTCTACTTAAATGCATTGAAAATTTATGATAAAATATTATCATTTCTTTTGTATTAAACTATCATGTGTACATAAAATAGAACTCTTTTGTCTTTTTCATTTACTCATACATTTTTATATCCAATGCTTTCTATTTCTTCTTGACTTAGTTTTCCATCTAGTATCATTTTCCTTCAACATGCAAGACTTTTTCAGTTGTTGTGAATCTGAAAATGGCTTGATTTTACAATGTTAATGAACAATATTTTTTTCCTGAATTTTCAGAATAACACTCTTTTTTTCTTGAAAATCCAAAGAAGAGGAAGCCTTCAGATAGAGCAGTTTGGGGGAAGAAAATCAAGAAATTGGTATTTAACAGATTGAGCTTCACATATTTAAATATTCAGGTAAATATATAAGCCTGTCAGAATTGGACATAAAAATTAGAGATTGTAAGCATACACTTCAGGTTAGAGTATTTAGAGCTATGAGACTAAAAGAAACCATCAAGGGAGTGTGCTGATAAGAAAACAAAGGAACTGGGGCATATGAACTGGGGCACTCCAACATTAAGAAGTCAGGAAAAAGAAGACATAGCAGTAGGAAGTGACAAGGAATAATTGAAATGTTAGAAAGAAAACCAATCATTTGTGGTGTTCCTGCAAGATATGACGATAGTGAATTAGGAAGAAAGAATCATCAACGGTCAAATGCTATTGACAGGTAAGATGAAGACAGAAAATTAACCATTAAAATTAACAGAATACAAATCATTGGCAGTCTTGAAGGTGGTAGAAATAAAAGTCTAATAGGAGTGGGCAGGTAATTTTTGATGCCAAAATAACATAATAATGATATAAAATGATATATATTCTTTTTTTTTTTTTTTTTCTTCTTGGTTATACATCTTTTTTTTTTTTTTAATTTTTTAATTTTTATTGTAGTAATTCGTGCAATATAGCATACATCTTTGTTAAGATATAAAACATTATTTTATGTCTTTCACATTATCTGGTTGGATTCAGCAACCACTGCTTCTTTGAGAACTATGCTCCATACCAGCCCCTGAAAATATGTTGCATGCACATTCCTTCTCTGATCCAATCACTTTAACAAAACGGGACATATGTTACCTATCACATTATGCCCCTATTAAATTTGAATTGACATTCAGAGATGTTAATTAGGTTATGTTAATTTGGACTGAAAAAAAGTTCTTTTAACTACATAGAATTATAAAATGAGAAAGGAAATACAGGAATAGGCAGTTGAGAAACAGAAAAAGCTCTTATTTCCTGATGTATTTCTAGCTTCCAATTTTGGTTCCTCATGCACTTCAACTGTTCTTTCTTCCACTGAGTTTAATGAAGAGTTTCTGTATCCTCATGATACAATCTCTTTCTCCTCCAAGTCTTACCCCTCCCTTGGGATTCCATTATTTACAAGCTAGAGATATTTAATCAAGTCACATTAATAGAGAAACTTAGAGTTTGTAAAGCACTTCCACAAGCAATATCTCATTTGATTCTCACAAATTTCCCTGGTCTGAACTGGTACTTAGAGATTGGAGTCACTTCCCCAAAACTGGTAAATGGTGATTCCAGACTTGCTTCCAAAGAAAGTTCGTTCCAATGTATGCACTACTTTCTGAGCATACTGGTGGAAAGAACCAAATATTCCAGGTCCAAATATTCCTCTGATGCAGGCATTTGTGTTATTCTTTGGATCTGGAATGTCTTCCAATGGGTCATGAGTTATAGGTTGAGTCTCCAGCTACTGGTGCATTTAGGAAGTGGTAGAAACTTTAGAAGGTAGGGCCTTGTTGGAGGAAACAGGTCATTGGGAGTATAACCTTGAAGTGTTCATTTTGTCCCTGGACCCTTCTTCTTGTTTAATTTCATTCTCTGCTTCCTGGCACCATGAAATGAGCAGCTTTGCTCCCCCAAACAAACCCCATCATGATTCTCTGGCTCACCACAGGCCCAGAATCAATGGAACCAAGTGGCTATGGTCTGAAACCATGAGATAAATTCCTTATCCTTTAAGTTATTTTCACAGACATTTTGTCCCAGTGACAGAAACCTAACATAATAAGCATGGCATCTTGTATCTTTAAAATTAGCTTACAAAATTAGGCACATATGCCTCCAATTATGGCTATGTCATCAATGTAGGTCTTTTCACCTAAAATCCAGTTTTGAACAGAGAAACAAGAAAATACAATTGTCATGATCATGTTCCCTTATTACCAATTTGATTAAATTCAATACAACCTATTTTAGAACTGTGAGTAGAAATGTATATACGTATCTATTAATAAAAAGATGTGTTATGGCTTAAATATGGCTTCACAAGGGTCTGAAACTCATGTTGAAATTTGATTCCTGTTGTAATGATATTAAGAGATGATTTTACCTTTAAGAGGTGTTTGGCTTATGAAGATTCTGCCCTTATGAAGGAATTAATGTCACTCTTCCAGGACTGATTTAGTACTTAATGGTGAGTGAATTATTGCCCTCATGGAATTGGATTTGTTACCACCAGAATGGATTGTTTTAAAGCAAGGTTTATGCTTTTTATCTTTTGTAAGCATTTACTTGAACTTTCACCTATGCTTTGCTAAGATGCAGAATGAGATCCTCAACAGAAGCTGATCAGATAGATTCTGGTGCCATCCTCTAGGACTTTCTAGGCTCCAGAACTGTAAACCAAAATAAACCTCTACACTTTATAAATCTTCCAGTGTCAGATAGTATGTTATAGCAACAGAAAAGAGACCAAGACCAAATGTTTCTTCTTGTGAATACAGACACTATTATTGAAGAACTGAACACCTGGAAGCTAGATATGACAGTGAAAGATAGATGAAAAACATTCTAACAAGAGGAAAATAACTGTGAAATTTCCTAGAGGATTGTGCAGTTACTCAACTTGCTTATTTCCTGAAAAATAATAAAACTAGAGAGATATAGAAACCATGTAGCTAGGTTTCTATTAAAAAATAACAGTGTTAGTTTCCTTACTACCTCTCCAACTAGAGCACAATCCACTGAAGCAACAATCATTCCCGTGTAAGGAAAAGAAAATAAATGAATGAAAGAAGAAACAAGAAAGAAAGAAACTTGTAAATATGTGCTTGTATACATTCTAATTCAATGAGATAAAATGCTTGTTCCTTGCTTCATGCTTAACACCTTACACTTAAAACCATCAATTTATCTTTTCAACTCAAAGAAAGTATATTTATTGGTACATGTTTGTATTAGAACTTATTTTATCCAAGAAAAATATCTTCAAGCATTCGTATAATTTTTGTTAGGATTTGGCTTCACATATTAGAATACTTTTCTCCCCAGAAAACTTTCCCCTATAGTAGACTTTGACATTTTTAAAATTTAAAATTTCATGTTAATTTATCATAACTTCTAATAAAATCACAAAATTTTAGGAATTATTACATGTAAATGGGACCTTTTAAGGGTGTCTATGGTTCCACGATATTATTATTATTATTATTTTTTTTTGTGGTACTAGGGATTGAACTCAGAGGCATTCTACCTTCGAGCTACACACCCAGCCCTATTTTTTACTCTTTATTTCAAAACCGGGTCTCACTAAATTGCGGAATGCCTCACTAGTAGCTGAGGCTGGCCGCGAACCCGGATCCTCCGGTCTCAGCCTCCCGAATGCTGGGATTACAAGCATGCGCCACCAAGCCCGGCTCCACAACATTAGTTTTTAAATGCATATGTGAATTTTTCCAGCACTTATTTTCCAGAACTTTCATAGGTTTTTAAAAAGTCTGTGATTCAAAAAAAATCACAGATTAAACATGGCAGAATAGAGAAATACAGCATATTTCAAATTGCTCCAAGACTTGGAACTCAACAAGGGGGAAGAATGATTCTTGGCAACAAAAGAAAAATAGAACCCAATAGAAGAAAGATAGTGGAAACACAATGAAATTGGATACAGCACAGAGAGCAGAGGACTGAAAAGAACTCCATGAGTCTCATCTCATGAGCAGAGAGCAGAGGCAGGTACCATCTTGGCAAACCTGTGCTGGAGACTAACTTCAGCAAAGAAGAAGCAAAATCTAGTCAAGCTAGTGATTATTGAAAGCCAACATCACTTATTAATTATTGTTCTAATTTTTTGAGCTTTTGGGGGTCTTATGAGGACGTTTCTACCTGTGTCTATATGTTGGAGTGTGGGAAATATACCCTCCTCTAGTAATTTCTATGTCTCTGGTCTAATTTCTAGGTTTTGATCCATCTTGAGTTAACTCTTGTGCAGGCTGTTTCAACATAGGCAAATCAACACATGTCATTCACCACATAAATAGAATTAAGGACAAAAATCACATGATTATCTCAATAGATGTTGAAAAAGCATTTGACAAAAATCCAACATCCATTCATGTAAAAGACACTGCAGAAAATTGGAATAGAAGGAACTTATCAAGTGCTGTGTGCATAAATATCACTATCACTCTGAAGGGAGACTATAATGCACCAATAAATGTACAAAAAAGATTAAAAAAGAGAAAAAAAGAAGGAGCCAAAGATGGCAACTGAGAGAAACACCTCATCTCAGGCGGTGTAAAATGGAATAAAAACTGCCATAAAAGCAGCTTCTTGAAGGAATAAAAAAGCAGCAAAAAAAGTGAACAAAGTAAGGAAAATTGAAATGCAGTTGAACAAAACCCAGAAAGCAGACCAGGGCCCCCATGCTCAGTAGCAGTGCATGCCCCAGTGCAGTGGACCCCACTGAACCACCCAGAGCAGCGTCTACTAGCCCTGAGACACCTAACCAAACTCCTGCATACCCAGTGGCCAGAGGTAGAGTAAGTGACTACAGAACTCCCCACTCTAATCAGGCAGCATATCCCCGCATGATTGATAGTGACTGGAACACCTGGGATAACTAGCTTAAGTCTGCAGCAGGGGCACCCCAGCTCACCTCTCCCTCCAGAGCCAGAGCAGCACTCAATCATAATTTAACTGTGTGGTCAGAGGGGCCCCTGTGACAAATGATAGACTCAGTCGCCTGCCTTCTAGTGGTTGGATAGGAGCAGAAATGTAGGAGGGACCTAGAGCACACAGGGCATAGAGACGTTACAGGCCCTCTCGAAAAATGTCCCACATTTAAACTGCACACCTCCCACTAGCAGAGGCAGAGAAAGAGATGCAGACATAGGGCCTGTGGAAAGTGCAGAGCCTCAGGTTTACACTGAGTCCAGATCCAGTTATGCCTGCTGCCTACGTAGACAAAGAGCAGCACAAGGAGAGGCTCTGGGGAGAGCTCAGAGACACAACTTACAGCGGGAGAATCACCAGCAGAATTCTGTGCCTGCATCAGGCCAGGGTCCCAACCAATGTGAACCCATCAGGGGATTCACAAAAGGACATCACCACTATAGAGCACCAAGCAAATAGGAATACCTGAAACATGCTTGAAAATCTAATATAGTGAGTAGACATTTAAAAGCCGAAAATATACACACAGATCCAAGAGGACTGCAGAGGCCAAGTTGGCTCTGTACTTACATACTTGCAGGTTTTTTTGGGTTTTGTTTTTGTTTTTACTCTGTTTTTGGTTTGTACTGCTTTGTTTTATTTATGTTTGGATGGTTGGTTGCTTTGTTATTTTTTGCTAAATTGTTGGCTTTCTTTCTCATCCCTTTTTTTTTTTTTTTTTTTTGTGGTTCTGGGGATTGAACTCAGGGACATTCTACCTCCGAGCTATACCCCCAGACCTATTTTTTATTCTTTATTTTGAAACCGGGCCTCACTAAGTTGCAGAGTGCCTCACTAGGTAGCTGAGGCTGGCTGCGAATCTGGATCCTCCAGTCTCAGCCTCCCAAATGCTGGGATTATAAGTGTGTGCCACTACGCCCGGCCTTTCTCATCCCTTTTAAAAGCTCCTTTCACTCTTATCTATATTCTTCTCCTCAATACTTTTTTCCCTTTCCTTTTTTCTTTTTTCTCTGTCTCATATCAAGATCATTTCATACAACTACAACTAAATACTCTACACTGACTACCAGAATCCACCCACATATTCACTATCTCTAATCTCTAGCATATATCACCTTAACACACTCAAACTCTTTTTACAATGGATCATATCTTTTACTTTACCCTATTCTTGTACCCATCACTGTAGCTTCTTCCCTCTTACCCAACCTTAACCACTGAACACAACACAACCTGCCCTTGTATACACCAGCAGGCACCACTAAATCCCTACTGCAGAGATTGGACCAGAGAAGTGAACCACCAGGAAGGACTACCAGACACCAAGGATAAACTCACCTCAGCTGATAGAAGGAAGAGCTCAACACATCCAACATCAAGGCCTAAAAGCAGAGAGGCCACAAGCTGTTCTACTCATGCCTCTGAGACGAATCCCCATAACAGAAGCAACAAATGAACCCTAGTGTCAAAACATGAAGCCCACCAACAAGAACATTGCAGTGGGCAGAAGAAGCCCTAGAGTAATTTCAATTCAGTACAAGATACTATTCACAGAGAGAAAATAGAAATAAGAGAAAATAGAAATATAAATTGAGAGAAAGCTTGCAAAAGCAACAAAAATATAAACTTAAGAACAGGGAGATCATGGCAAGAAAAAATAACAAGGAAATGAGCTACCACAATCCCACAATAACAGAATTCAACAACACGGAATTGCAGAGATTACCAGAAGAACAGTTCAGAACTTTAATAATAGAAATGATATAAGATTTCCAAAAAGAATGCAGGAAGAGCTGGAAAGAAATAAAGGAACAAATAAACAAAAAATCTGATACCCTGTACAGGAATCAAAGAGAAGCCTTGAAGAAGTAAAGGACACGAAAGATGTAACAGTTGAAGTAAAAGCATCAATACAAACTATAAACAGTAGACTAGACCACATGGAAAATAGATATCATTCTTAGAAGATTACCATTCCAACATTATATACTATGAATGCATAGTATATAATGTAGAAAAAAATTTGACAGCATTAATTGGACATTGGTGAGAGCTGGGCCAATTTTAAAAGAGCTAACCTAAGAATAATAGGGCATGGAAGAGGGATTAGAAATTGAAACTAATGGAATAAACCATATTTTCAAAGAAGTAATATCAGAGAATTTTCCAAACATAGAAAGAGAAGTTGACACACAGGTACAGGAAACATACAGAATCCCCTCTAGACAAGATCAAAGAAAAGGCTCATCATGCCACATAATAATCAAATTGATTAATGTAGAGGCCAAGGAGAGAATCCTAAAGGCAACAAAAGTAAAAGTCCAAGTGACATTTAGAGGCAAACCAATTAGAATCTCTCCAGACTTCCCAAACCAAGACATGAAAGCCAGGAGGGCCTGGAGTAACATATGCCAAATTCTTCAAGAAAATAACTTGCAGCCAAGATTCTCTTGCTCAGTAAAACTATCTCTCAAAATTGATGGGGAAATAAAAACCTTCCATGACAAACCAAATCTGAAGGAATTTATGTCTTTAAAATAAGCACTAGAGAAAATACCCAAAGAGATAAATTACAAAGGAGAACTAACAAGTAAACTTCAGAACCAGAAAAACAATAATTTCTGGGAAGCAAACACTAAACAAGGAAGAACAAACACTACTGCAAACAGAAGTCAAAACTCAAAATGTTAGGAATTAAAAATCATCTCTCAATACTCACACTGAATATAAATGGCCTCAACTCCCCAATAAAAAGACACAAGGTGGCAAAATGGATTAAAACCCAGAATCCATCTATATGCTGCCTGCAAGAAACACATCTTACAAGCAAGGATTCCCACAGACTAAAGGTGAAGGGTTGGAGCAAGGTAACCCATGCCAATGGAACTTAAAGACAAGCAGGAGTAGCAAGTATGATATCAGATAAATTAGACTTCAAGCTTAAGCTTGTCAGAAGAGACAAAGCAGGTCATTTTTTACTAGTAAAAGGAACAATCCAGCAGGAAGAAATAACAATTGTCAGCATTTATGACCCAAACATAGGTACAGCTACTTTGATAAAACAAACTCTTTATGACATAAAGTCATACATAGATCCCAATACAATAAAACTGGTAGACTTCAATAATTCTCTCACATCACTAGACCAATCTTCTAGACAAAAGGTCAGTAAAGATGTCTCACACCTAAAGAATATCATAAACCAAATGGACCTATTAGATGCATACAGAATATTTCACCCAACTACAGCTGAATTCACATTTTTCTCAGCAGCGCATGGAACCTTCTCCAAAATAGACCACATTCTGGGCCACAAAGTGAGCACTGGCAAATTCAAAAAATGTGACATAATTCCCTGTGTCTTTTCATACCACAGTAGAATGAAACTAGAAGTCAACTATAAGAAGACACAGAGTAACCATGTAAACACATTGAGACTGAACACTACACTGCTGAATGAGGAATGGGTCATAGAAGAAGGAAGAGGAGAAATTAAAAATTTCCTAGAAACCAACAAAAACAGAGATACAACATATCGAAATGTCTGGGACACCTTGAAGGCAGTACTAAGATAAAAATTTATAGCACTGAATGCCCACATAAGAAGAACAGAAAATCACCAAATAAATAACCTAATGACACAGCTCAAAGACCTTTAAAAACAAGAATGGTCTAACCTCAAAGCCAGTAGAAGCCAGGAGATTATTAAAATCAGAGCAAAAATTAATGAAGTAGAGAACAAAAAAACCCAAACAAACAATAGGGAAAATCAACAAAACCAGATGTTGGTTTCTTGAAAAAATAAACAATATAGATATACTATTAGCCAATCTAACCATAGAAATGGAGAATCAACCCAAATTATCAAAATAAGAGATGAAAGTGGTGATATTACCACTGAGAGTGTGGAAATCCAGAGGATCATCAGAAACTACTTTGAAAAACTATATTCCAACAAAATGGAAAAATCTAGAAGAAATTGACAAATTTTTAGACACATATAATCTTCCTTAATTAAGTCAATAAGATATAGAAAACTTAAACTTTCCAATAGCAATCAAAGAGACAGAAGCAGCAATGAAGAGTTTACCATCAAACAAAGGCCCAGAGCCAGATGGTTTTCCAAGTGAGTTTTATAAAACCGTTATAGAAAAGCTAATCCCACTACTCCTCAATCTATTCCATGAAATGGAAAGAAATGGAACTTTCTCAAAGACATTCTATGAAGCCAATATCACAGTAATACCAATGTCAAATAAAGACAGCTCAATAAAAGAAAACTATAGGTTTATATCACTGATGAACTTAGATGCAAATCTGCTAAACAAAATACTGCCAATGAGCATTCAAAACCACATGAAGAAAAATATACACCAGGACCAAGTCAGGTTCATCCCAGGGATGCAAATCTGGTTAAAAATTGAAGAACAATCCATGTAATTAACCACCTTAGAAGATGGAAAATCTTCCATGCTCTTGGGTAGGCAAAATAAATGTCAGGAAAATTGACATTCTTCCAAAAGTGTTCTACAGATTTAATGTGTTACACATTGAATTACCAAGGTCACAGACATAGAAAAATCAGTCCTTAAATTCATTGGGACAACAAAAATCCCAGAATAGCCAAAGCAGTTCTTAGCAACAAGAACCATGCAGGAGTCATCACAATACCTGACTTCAAATTCTACTACAAAGCCATAGTATTAAAAACAGCATGGTATCAGAAAAAAAAAAGACACATATACCAATGGAGTAGAATAGAAGACTCAGAAACAAACCCACACACTTACAGTCAACTGATACTTGACAAAGGAGCCAAAAACATACACTGGAAAAAGATAGCCTCTTCAAAAATGGTTGGCAAAACTGGATAGCCATAAAGAAAAATGGAAATGAAATAAACCTCACTTTCTCACTCTACACAAGAGTCAATTCAAGATGGATCAAAGACCTAGAAGTCAGGCCAGAGACCTTGCAGCTACTTGAAGAAGGCATGGTCCAACACTTTAACAAACACATAGGCATAGATAAAAACTTTCTCTTCAAGACCCCAGAGGCACAAGCCACTCAAAGAAAGATCAATACATGGGATTGCATTAAACTGTAGACCTTCTGTGTAGCAAAAGAAACTATCAAGAACCTCAACAGAGAGCCCCAGAATGGGAGAAAAATTTTGACAGCTACTCCTCCAATAGAGGACCAATATCTAGAATATAGAGAGAACCCAATAAACTCACAGCTAAGAAAGCAAATAACCCAATCAAAAATGGGCAAAGGATCTAAATAGACACTTCACAAAAGAAGAAATAGAAATGGTCAATAAATGTATGAAAAAATGTTTAAAATCATTAGCAATCAGAGAAATGCAGATCAAACCTACCTTGAGATTTCATCTCACCCCAATCAGAATTGCAATCATCAAGAACACAAACAATAATTGCGGGTGAGGCTACGGAGAAGTGGGAACCCTAATATATTGTTCGTGGGATTGCAGATTCATGCAGCCACTTTGGAAAATAGTATGGAGAATCCTCGGACAAATGGGAATGGACCTACCATATGATCTAGCAATACCACTTCTTGTTATCTACCCAAAAGAATGGAAACCAAACTATCAGACCAATGCATGTGTATATATATTTATAGCTGCACAATTTTCAATAGCCAAACTATGGAACCAGCCAAGATGTCCATCAACAGGTGAGTGGATTACAAAACTTTGGGATATGTACACAATGGAATTTTACTCAGCCATAAAGAAGAACAAAATCATGTAATTTGCAGGGCAATAGATGGAACTGGAAAACATTATGCTAGTGAGATTAGTTAGTTACAAAAATTAGAAAATCAAATGATCTCCTTAATATATGAAAGCTAGGGATGAATTGGGTAATAAGAGAGACTCTAGATAAAAAAGGAGAAAACTTACATGAGCAAAGAAGGTGACTTAACTGAAGGTGATGGGGGGGAGAGAAACACCCTAATGCACATGATGTACTTTCACAATCATATTAAAGTCCATTACTAAACTGAACTTGAGAAGGAGGGAGGGGGAGGGAATGGGGTGATAATTGGAGAAGGGTTAAATGAGAGATGTGTGTATTTATGCTTCTACCAGCTTGTACTTAACAAAGATGTAATGAAGACAATGCACCAATAAAGAAAATGAGTAAAAAAATCACAAAACTGTAGCCTAAGTCTCATTTTATACAGAGTAATGCGCTGACAAAGTTAATGTTATTTTTTCAAAATTAATCAAGATTCTCTGGAAAGAAAAATATTTGTCCATATATCCTGGGAGATTTCTAAGTGCAAATTTTGCATGGTTGGTCATGAATCACCTTTAAAATCTGTGCTGAGACCATCAAAAGTCAAAATGCATGCACAGAGGTAATGGTGAGAAATGTGACTCTCAGGTCATTTCAACAAACTTGAAGGTCACAGTTACATAATATAAACCTTTCTCTCTGGGACAGAATATTTATCCAACTGTCTGAATAAGATGTGCCTCGTTCCTGCTGCTTCCCTGAATAAATAACACCAGCCCACACCTGTATGCACTTAGTTTTTTTCCAAAATGCTTGTATACTATTATGTAGACACACTTTTACTAGACTGCTTTTGGTGTCATGATGCACAATTTGATATGGAACTGAACATCCCAAAAAGTCCTATGTAATAATTTTAAGTGGAAAATGTATTTCATTTGAGTATCATTCTCTAGTACATTTTTCTGAGTTGTCAATATGTTTTCTCAGAAAAAAATAAAACCAGATGCAACAATAAAATATTTATAGGTGTTTTTATTGTAATTGATTGAGAGCTCATCTATGAACAAAATCAATTTCCATGGGTTTATACCTCAAAATCAAATTACTCTCCTATTATTTGTAGTTTTAATGTATTAATGGTATTAATGGGAAATACTCTTGTAAAGTATTTAAGTACTCTTTAAAAGTATTAATGGAAAATACTCTTTTAAAGTAGTAAATTTTTTAAATGTATTTTTAAATGTATTAAGAGGAAATTAGAACAATTCAAAGCACAAGAAAGACTTGATGTGCCATTGTTGACTGGAAGATGCAGGAAGTCGCATGGTAAGGAATGCAGGCATCCTATAGAATCCAAAAGCATTCTTCAACTGACAGTCAGCAAGGAAATGGGAGCCTGAGTCCTACAACTCCAAATAAATTAATTCTTCCAATGACCAGAATGAATTTAGAAGAAAAATTTTTTTACTGGGTTCCTCCAGATGAGAGCTCAGGCTGGTCTATACATTTACTTCAGCCTTATGATTTCCTGAGTATACACACACCAAATCCACCTGCACTTCTGAATCACAAAACTATGAGCTAACAGTGTCATCTTGAGCTTCTAAGTACGTGTTACTTTGCTATGCTGCAATAAAAATTTAATACATCATAATTATATATCTGCTGGAATTTTTTGTGGAAAAATTTTTAGGTAATATAGTAATATGCATCTGTGCCTTATGAGTAAAAGAAGTTACATATCAGATTAATTATCTTTGGTATCATTTTGAACACAAAGGACATAGTGGCCCAAGCATTTTAAATAAATAATTAATTAATAGAATTAATACCTTAATACAGTTTTTTTAAAGAAATACAATAAAAACTGAACCATTATTGATGACTATAAGTGGAAAAATTCCCCAAATTGGCTAAATCAAATATGTATCCCACTGGACTTTGCTACTGATAATCATTATGAATATCATTTGCTCTTTAAAATTTAATTCAGAAATTGTTTTGAAATATATCAATATAACTCACCAAAAGAAGCACAGTGTGGCAGAAAGCACATTAATGAATAGAAATATATCAGCTTTCATGCTAATTATATAAGTAAGCAATTTATATGCTCTTGGAGAATAAGACATCTAACACTGACTTCAGTTTGTTTGTCTCTTTAAGTTTAGACTAAATTCCCTCTGAGATCCCTGTGAATCAAATTTTAATATGCATATCAGAGAAGAACTGGCTATAAGGTAAGCTATATCGTTGAACATAAGAAAACAATGGAAAGCTAGTAAGTATTTTACTGTAGCTCTTATAAAATGTATATCTGAGCAAATTTAGAAAACCACTACACATCAATGAGTATTTTGAGCAATTTTTATCATTATGTATATGAGAGTTTGGTAAAAACTTTAAACATATATTATTTCATAGAATAATTGAAAACTCTTACACATTTTATTTCCAATTTCATGTAAAATCTTTATAAGAAATGATATTAGATGCAGAAGTGAAAGATAGATGAAAAGAATTGAAGGGAGAAACATGACCCTGTTTAAAGATTATCTTAAATTTCCTCAAATCAGATAATACCTATTCAGCCTGCTGAGTGAGAAGAAAATCCCAGGGGAAGAATAAAAAAGAAATCAGGATGAAACACTCAATAGAATGTAGGTAGGGTGAGGATATTTTTCAAATGAGAATGAGACATCCAGGAAATAAGAAAGGATTGTTGAAGTATAAAAAATAGTCTAGATTATCATCTTCAGGAAAAAATTTGCCAGACTTCACTGGGCAATATGAACCTTATCTATTATAACCCTATCTCTCCCAGGCCAACCTTCTGGAAAATCTTGACGCCGAAAGATTACATTGGGCAAATAACAACTACCATAGATCTGTCAAGTTGGTGCCAACATTCAGACAAAAATAGTCAATATAAAAATGAAGTGCTTCTAGGGAAGCTGCCTGGGAAAGAATTTCTTAAAAGAATAAATCTCAATTACTTGCTGTCAGTAGGGTCTGCCTACTTTGGATGAACTCTGGCATGTCAAGAATTCTAATATTAACCTGTACTTTTCCATCTGGCACAAGAATCTTTGTTGTCCTGCCATTCCTGAAAGTCCTACGTCCATGGTGAGAGTCCTGAGAAGGAGGTTGTTTCTTCTTTGAAATGTCATTTACAAATAGATCCCACCAAAAAGGGAAATACATGACTGAAAATGGCCCATGATCCTTACTTGGCAAAGAGCAGAGGGAAGAATTTCCAGTGGGTAGAGTTTTCTAATTTTCTCTTGTTCCATTAACCTGTTAACCTGTCAAGCAATACTGGTTAACATGATAGAAGTCACAGCCTCCAGAAGTATGATACACTTTGTACACAGATACTGCATAGATCAGTCAACATAAATGTTTCTTTCTTTATCATGGAAAAACATAGAAGAAACAAACATTGTTATCACTCCTATATTGAAAAAATGCTGCTAATCTAGAACTTCTCAATGACATTAGGGAATTAACTGTATTTTTCCTCTACATGACCAATATTGGAGAATGTTGTTTTTATTGAAGGACAAAGAATTAACCAGTCTGAACAGACACATATGCTGTCTTTAATAGTGGACTTATCCTTTTTTTCTTTCATTATTTTGTGCATACCTTCACCATACCTAGAAATAATACCTAAAAATTATATAAATAATTCCTATTTGATTCAGACAAATGTCCACTCTAGCTCCTCTCATTCTCATTAATACACTAAACTAAAATGTTAACTAGTTGACCCAAAATTAATTTACAATTTATCTATCTTCTATAGAAGCTCAGAACACTTTTCCAATAAATTGTAGTTAAATGGCAATTAAAATTAAAAGCTAGAGAATCTCTTGGTTTCTAGATATCAATGATCAAATACCAGTGACCATTTTAAATTAATTACTAATACAAGAATGGCTACCATTTCTTGAATTCCAGGTGCCAGGTATTATAGTGAATTCTCTATTTGTATTTAACAGTGAAGTTACCAAAGTTCTCTATCAACATAATAAAAATATTTGTTACTCTTTTTAAAAGTCCCAGAAATAAAGGTGGTCTACTTTGTTCATGTGCAAGTTTATAAATATTGTACCTAAAATAAAATTATTAAAAGTATCATTAATAATACTAGCTTTCAGTCTTTGAAGAAAGGTGACAAAAAATTGACTTCATTGTAATCTTGTTGCAAGTTGGCCAAATTGTCCAAAGAGAAGAAAAAAGCCTTTCAGTAATCCTAAAAATAAAAATTGATGCCAGTAGTATACTGCGAACTTAAAATCCAGGAAAACATGAATGAGAAGAGATGCAGTGATAGAGAATGGAGCAGGAATTCTAGCAAACCTTGCTGCCATCCCTGGAGAGATGTCTGCTGTGGTGGAGAGGAAGCCTTAGGAAAGGAAGAACTAACACAATAGAGGTCACTGTCACTCACCAAATCAATAGTTCCTAAAACTATAATAGTGGGGGGGGGGTGTAGAAAAATGTATGCAGTCATTACTTCTGTGGCACTTTTTCTTGTTAGGAATATAGGATGACCTAAGTTAGAGAAACTTCTCTGTGAAAAATTACTCTAAGATACTTGCAGAAATTTAGCACAACCTACCCAGTTTGCTTGCTTCTTCATTTTTTTTTTAAATTTGTATGTGTGGAGGAAATATAAATACAATTCCAATTCTATTAGTTACATTACTGTCAAATATTACCTAATGAGAGAAAATGGTAGTCATTATTTCTCACATAACTCAGAAAGTAGGCACTTGATAGTCAGCAATGCTCTCTGACTACACCAAGAACAAATGAAGCTCCTTCCTCCTCTACCAAATCGAGCATGTGTTTTTCATTCTTATGATCTCAGACAGCAGCTCCATTTCCAGGTGCCCTATTCATGTTTCACGGAAGAAGGAAATTAAAGAGAACAAAGAGAAAGGAAATTTTTCTCCTAAAATTAAGAGGAAAAAAAAAAAACTTCTCTTAGAATTCCCCAGCTTCTATGTTTATTGACTATGGTTATAAGGGACTCTGAGAAATTGTACTTCTCTTTGGTGAGAATGATGTAGTGGAAGAAGGCCTTACTATCACCCTGAACAAAATCAAGTTTGCTATAAATAAGGAATGGAAAATAGATATTTGGTAGAAAATTAGAAATATCTTCTTCAGAATATCTCTTTTGCTACATAACAATCAGTCATTTAAATACTTCTCATCCCCCAAGAACATACTCAGGGCCGGGGTGGTGCTAAACACTGGTAATGCCAGTACTTGGGATGCTGAGACAGGAGGATCACAGACAAACTCAGCAACTTTGCAAGACCCTCAGAAACTTAGTAAGACCCTGTTTCAAAATAAAAAATAAAATAGGACTGGGGGGTATAGCTTGAAGGTAGAATTCCCCTGATTCAATCCCAAGTACCATACACACACACACACACACACACACACACACACACACACACACACACAAGTACATACCCCTCCTACCCCCTTCTTAGGTAGTTTCATCCAGTTACTCTCCAACCCAAAGTCCAGGATTTCTGAAGTGTTCTTCATTGGGCCCAGGAGTAGCGCAATGAAGAACAGCTGAAAACCTAGAAACTTAAGCTCTGAAGCTGACAACAAGATAGAATAGTTAGGTAATACCAGGAAACCTCTATTTTAAGAGCAATTCCCACTCCAATAAGGGGGAATGGCATAGAAACAGCATTGCTACCTTCTAGAATATACCAAACCTAGAGAAACAAAGAAGAGCTTACAGGTTTGCAAGTGGAGGAAGATCCTTGGGAATGAGGCTGGCAGCTAGTTTCACTGTGGGGATGCTATTTAAGATTTTCAAAGTTCATTTGGATACTGTGTGAAAAAAGAACAGTACTTAAAGGGTGAATTTGAAATTTATAGCAATCAACCTAAGAAAGAGAAACCAGAAAAACTCCATATTTAATAGTGACCAAAAGTTAAAAATGGACCAAAAGCTCAAGAGAAAGATGTTTCCTGAGACTTCATGCATAGAAGCATATTTCAGGCGACCTTATCATATATAAAAAAAACCTTAAAACCACAGCTGCACCATTATTTCTAAATAACTCTGGGCTCATTTTGTCTAGGCCTTGAGCTAGTTAGAGAGAGAATATTAAAATTCTTTTTATCCCGTTCTTCATCCCTGATAATATTTTTTCACTTTACAAAAGAGTTTAAAGATACATGAATCATAATTAAAGATTTTCTAGAGAGACAAAAAATTTTAGATCATACACAATACAGTACTGAGTGACATAAATAAACATTTGACCAATCTTTTATAAATCTTTTCAATATGCCACTAAAAATGTTCTTCAATGCTAATTCTCAAAAAAAAAAAAAGGAAAAACTAATATAATGTTGGCCTCTCCTGCTGGCCTAACTCTTCCATTGGTTGTCTAATTCTTTGAATGTCTAGTAAATTTTATTATGCATAAGAAGTAAACTTAATTTCAGTGCTTTCAAGATGAACAGCCATTCACGTACAGATAGTTAACAAAATACCTTCCAGATACTGACATGCATTCTCTTTAAAAGGTAGTATACTGGTTTAAAGCATCCTGATTCAGATCACATGATTCAAATGAAAGGTTTTCTACTTGTGTGTTCTATGCATTTGGACAAGTTACTTTCCCTCTCTATGTCTTAATTTCTCCACCTTTAAAACAAATATTGAGATACTAGACATAATCTTAGAAGTGTAATGAAATATAATTCTGATGTTACATATAAAGTACTTTTCATAGCACTTGGCATCTACTAATGTGATGAATAAATAATAGCTATATTTGAGCTATTTTTAAGTAATTTTGGTTTCTTTTAAATAACATATTTATTTATTCATATATATACAAAACTGAGAAATTTCTTCTGAAAGGATACCACAGCAAAAGTTTCCCATATCATGAAAGGTTTTTTCTTTTGATACTTTGTTAGAATTAGATTATATATTTACCTTTGGGATCAATAGATGAACCAAAAAGCTATTCTAATAATTAGATTTGCTCATACTATTCTTCTCACCAAAGAAGACTATTTGAAATCAAGATACGATAAAAATGGAAATCCAAAGATAGAACACTGAAAACTGTTCCATACTATAGTCTCTGCAAAGGGTTTCCAAGAAGTAGACTGAAATTGTAAAATTAAATCCAAATTCCAGTGCTGTCACTTACTATGCAACTGTAGTCATGTGACTTAACCTCTAAGAGCCCTCAGTTTACCATTTGTAAGATGTGGTTACCAACAGTGAATTCTTTAGAAAAATGGGAGTTCAATAAACATTTTCTGAATTAAACTTAATGTCAGCTTGTAATCATCTATTCACACAGAGTTTCTCAAGTTCTTGAAAAACAATGAATTTGTTTTTTTTTTTAAATAATTTCCCTCAGAAGTTGGAAATAGCTTCTAAAGTAATGATTTTAATAACTTTAGCTTGCAGGAAAGAAGATGTAATAAATGGAAACATCTTAGATTGGATTCACAGTAGCTTGGAAAGAAGAACTTCCAAACAGTGTTAGTTACCCAAAGAGTTTTTGAAACCTCTTTCTTCATAGGCATATTAACCACCAGGTGAGTTTGGAATCTTTTCAAGATAAAATCTTTTCAGATTTTTTTCAAGATAAGCTAGCTACCTTTCTTATTTTCTGTTCTCTCACATTACATTCCAGTAGAAATACTTCAAACATGAAGCTGTCATTAAATTTGTGCTAGTTACATATGGCCACAAAAACACAGCATGATAAAAGCATGATGTTCAATATTACCTATTTAGCTTGCTCTTCTGCAGATAAGCTCATCTGGACTGGGCTAAGCTGGAGATGCCATGCCCCAAGATCTCTCATCCACCACAAATCAACAGTTTCAATAAGACCTGCTCTTATGAAAATGGCAGAAGTACAATAAAATTAGTACAAGCAAGTAAACTCTGTTAATGCCTAGCCTAGGAGCTGCTATACTCTTACAGCCATTTTGTCTTGTTGTTGGAAGTAACTCACATGGCCCAACCCAAAGAAAGGGTCATAGAAATACCAATATCTCTTAGTAGGATAAATTATAAAGCCACATGCTGAGAAGAGCCATATGGGAAAGGAGAAGAATTAAACTCACCAATACAATCTTCAGTAGTATTTTAACACAATTCTAAGTGTCAGGGACATTTTCCCTGCTCTATTCAGCATTTTCACCTTGCTCTGCAGTATTCTTCCTTGAGGTTGTGTGAAATGGAGAGAGATATTTGGTAAAAAGGTTTAACTCTAAAGAAAACATGGTTTTAGCTGAGTATGGTAGGACATGCCTGTATTCCAGTACTTGGGAGGCTAAGACAAGAGAATCACAGGTTTGTGGCCAACCTCAGCAACTTATCCATATCTTCAACCATTTAGTGAGGCCTTCCTCATCATCTTAGTAAGACTCTGTTTTAAAATTTAAAAAATAAAATAAAATAGGTCTGGAGTTATGGCTCAGAGGTAGAATGTCCCTGGGTTCAATAACCAGTGCCACAAAAACAAACAACAAAAGTAGTTTGTGCTGTTACTTAATAATTTATTAAATGAAATAACTCTATTTGAAAATAATAGTAGTTCTACCTAGGAAACAAACAGCACACACACACACACACACACACACACACACACACACAGAGTCACAGACAGAGAAACTTGACTTTTGAGTCTATCCTGTTCTTCCTTTCTTTCTCTAGGCACAAATGGAATATTTCCAGATTTTGCAAATAGATCATATGTTCCCAATTCCTTAATATTAAAAGCTTTCTTATCATGATTTATTTAAGGTGATATTTATAGTTCCTTCTGCTCACTATGTGAATAGTTAGGCTTTATCCATCATCATTAGCATTTATTAAAATATTTCTCCAGGTTACATAGGGAAAATTCTATCTGTAAGTTACTGCTCCAAGGTATCATATGCTAAAGCCATACTTTTTTTGGATGGGCATGTAACTTTGTTTTTCTATTTTGTGTGGTTCTTAATCAAATAATAATATAATACTATGCAGATTTATGTGGCAATAAAAGCAAGAGGAAATGAGCATAGGGTAGAATTAGTTTATGAGAAGACATGGACTATTGATACAAGACACTTGAGAGTTACCAAATGAAGAGATGGAGACATGGCTATAACAAAAGGTGAAAATTTCTATTATAATATATGTTTTGTTTTAAAATTTTAAAATGTTGATGTTTTATCTTGTATTTTTTCTTTAAAGATTAATAGTGAAATAAAATTATACTTCTTATCCTAGACAGAGTGATGACTCAGCTAGGCAAAGTCAGTTCAGAAGAATTTTGAGGTGATAAGCCCTGAAGATTAACTACAAATATTCCATTATGATTTCATAGAGATAATTGAAGATTTGACTATAAATCATTACACATTTAGCATATTATGCACTTAATTTATGCCTGTAATAGCCCAGGAGTCAGCAATATCTTACATATGTATGGCACAGTAAGTGCTTTCAAAGTATTTCATTTATGATTTCACATTAGATCACAAGATTTTACTAAATTACCTGTGAAATAATTTTTGTGTTTCCCCTATCCCTCTCTACACAGTTCATTTTATAACCACATTTGTCGAAATGGATTAAATATTGAAAATTATAGTGTTAGAACTTGTTTCAATCAGCATTCTCCCTGCTGTAATCCAAAACAACTGACCACCACAATGTAAAGGAAGTAGATTTATTTGCTAACAGTTCTGGAGATTTCAAGGGTTAAATCCATGTCAGGCCAGGTTATACTGGCAGACCCTAGAGTATTGTGAGAAGCCAAGAGACAGAGAGAGAAATCTGCTCTGTATCACCGAAGCTGGAAGCAAGAGAGAGCACGAAAAGAATTCAAGGACACAAGCTTAGTCCCCAAGACCACACCCCTAGTGACTCACCCCCTCTAGCCACACTCTACCTGCCTAGGTTACCATCCTAGGTAATGGATTTATCCACTGATGAGATTACAACCTTCATGATTTAATTTTATCAACTTTGAATATCAATACATGAGCTCCTTCAGGGGACATTCTATATATAAACCATAGCAGAAATATAGGTAACTGATAATGTCTACAGGGTAAGTAAATGCATGCATGCACATATGTTTTTTTTATTTGAATACTCATTGGTTAGAGCAAGAGTTGGTAATGGCCAGTGGGCCAAATTGCTCTTGTGCACCTGGTTTTATAAATAAAGACTTATTGGAACCAAGTGTGTTCCTTCCTTTTCATATTGTCTATAGCTGCTTTCATGCTCTAATGACAGACATGAGAAGCTATGTTATAAGTTGAAAGATCCATAATATATAAGTACCATTTGATACATTACGAAGCAAGTTGGTGAAGCCCTAATTTAGAATGCAGTGAACAGAATGGAAAAAAGTAATAATATGGGAAATAAAATGTTTTCTACTTCTCAGCTCAAATAAAGCTGAAGTACAAGACCATTGACTATTCTAAAAAGATAGAATACCTTCATGCATGCTTCAAAAAACCTGATATGAATAAAGAATCCCATAGTAGAGATGCAATCTTTTCCTAGCAATAGCAGAAACCCGTCACTATCCCTACAACTGAAGGGAAAAGGGAGGAAAGAAAGTTCCCAGAAGAGTTCAGAGTCCAGGGGACAGGAAATAAGGGATTCTCAAGCAGAACTGTTGTGAAAATACATACCCATTGCCAGACTGTAGAAAGAGACTCCAGTCAGGGCAATGGTCATTTATAACCATTTATGTTATATATGGGGCAATAACTACTCTTCCATCTTTTTCCTTCTACTTAATTCTTCTGCTGGATGTTAATCTATGAGGGAATCTATGAGGCAGTCCTCAGGATTTAGTCTGTGGGCACATGGTTCATGATGCAAAAGAACAGAAAATATGTCCAACATGGGGAAGAAGAAAACAGAAAAACTAGCACAGGTACTGTGCTAATTCAGGATAATAGGTCTTACTGATGATCTCTGAATTTCTTCCTCATTATGACTTAATGGCTAAAAGAAACAAAAGTGAAAAATGTCTATTCATATTAAGTTGGATAAATAATTTTAAAGGAGGTTAAGAAGTCCAAAAAGAACTTGGTAAATAAGAATGGTGACAGATAAATAACAATGGTGACAGAATTTTTAAAGCCTTGCTGTCATGAATAGACAGCCATATAATTTTAAGTAAAATGTTTATATGTTTAGTTTGATATATACTTTCAATGCCTTTTTTACAGAAAATTCTAATTATATGCCTTTTAGATATTTTTATTTAGATGATCAATATACTTAGGAATATCAAGATATTCTCTCTTATTGTTCACAATCAGTCAATGGTACCAACATTAAAATCTTACCAAAGACAGGCATATGAGAGACATTCTAAACACCTTCATTTATCTTATATGCAATTTATCAACAATATTTGTTGATGTTACTTTCTAAACATATCTTAGGATTCTCTGCTTCTGTCCATCTCCACTGCCAATACCCTAATGCCACTTTCATCTCTTATCAGGGTTGCACAACTTGTAGAATATTTATTTTCAAGTTGTCACAACTGAAATAACTCCCTTAAAAATCTTTAGTCACTTCTCATTGCTTAGCATAGGAACCAAAATCCTATAAAACTCTGAGTCTAGATCCTGCTTTCTTGGCAGGCTTCTCTTTCCTTATTAATCACTTCCACATTGTGTGTAATATTTTTGTAAGCCCATTTTCTTTTCAGATGAAAGTTATACATAACCAAGGTGACAATTTGGCTAATATCTAGGGATATAATATAAACTTCATGAGAGCCCAGACATTCATTTTTGGTCACTAATTTATCTTTAGCATCTAGCACAAATCTAATACCTAAAAGGTACTCAGTAATTATTTGATAAATAAATAGGATATAAATGCTGGGATAAATAACTAGGATATTAATAAGTGTAATATGCTTACACATTAAAAATGAACCCGAAATACACTTTTCTGTTGTCATCTTTGTATTGTGGTTGAGATTAGACTCTGCAGGTAACTTTTCTTTGTAAACCAGCTTCCTGCCCACATGGGGAACTGAAGGAAAATTGGAAGGCATAGAGGGGCTTTCCCCTGCCTGTTAGCTTATTTTTATTATAACTGTTTTGATATGTAACTGATATACAAACTACTGTAGATATTTAATTTATACAAACTGACTTGTTTTTAGGCAAAACTATGAAACTGTCAATGCTATAAAATTACCCATAACCTCCTGAAATCTCCTCCTACTTTGCTTCTTGCCTTTTAAAAGCCTTTAATATAAGGTACACACTCTTAGAATAATTTCCAGCTTATGCTTTCAGTTCACTGGACCAATGGAATTGTTGTACATTTTAGATATAGATTTGCTTCCCTGCTAACATTACCACTGGTGAACTTAGGGAATGCCCTATTCCATATATTCCATGCAATGCTTCTCAGAACCTATGAACTCATGTTAGGGCAGAAGAGGGGCACAGTGGTAACGCCCATAAATCACTGGTTTTATGATTCAACACCTCACCCTGAAGGAGCCAGCTAGAAAGAGTAATAAAAATCACTCATGAAGGATTCAGTTATGGTGTTGTTTGTAAAAATAAATGCCCTGACATACTAACATGCTATCATACAGAATGCAGATAGTGGTACAAAGTGCTGTTTCTTTCACACCATAATACGTAGGTACAGGAATCAAGAAGGAGGACTGAATCTCCTTGCTATTGTACCTAAGAATCCACTCAAGGAATTTTTCTTTCTGACCTAGAAATTTGGGGTGATAGTTGTTTGGGAGAGTATTAATTTTCAAGGAATTAAAACTTTTAAAGGAGACATAATATAGTTGATACTGTCACCTGACCTCTTTGAGCTATGTCAATTAGTCAATAAGCAAAAAAAAAAAAAAAAAGGATAAGAAGGATAATTATTTGTGATTATTGAGAATAAAATGAGTTTTTGCTATATAGACTATTTGAAACACTAGGGGTTCTCTCAGATATTTGTTACTTCCACATCCAATTATAAAAGTTAATAGAAAAATCACTGAAGAAAAAGAGTCATTGGAGATTCAAAATCTCCTGGTAATCACCAGGTAAAGAATCACAACCATGTAAGATATTGTCTTGTGGGGGATGGGGTAATGCAATTGCCAGTGAAATAAGAAAATTATAAATAACAAACTTCATGGTCACTTAAGGGAAAAAAAGGACAATAGAAACTGTGCATATAATCTTCTCTGTTATATGCTTTTATATTTATATATTAACTAATTCTCTTTTTCTTCCCTCTTTCCTCATTATTTCATACAAGTTATTCTTTATCCCCTCATCTATTCAGGTTGAACTGTGACTCAATAAAGAGAATAATATTATTACCCAGTGATTAAGAAAGGTACTTTGAATTTTGTGTCTTCTCTTTTAGGGATGAGGTACGTACATCTCTGAGCAAATACTAGTTGATTCCTATTAGAAGGAAGCATAAGTTTGCTCAAATAAGTGTCTATGAATGATGAATACCTAAAATGGTAAACTGTGACTGTTTTTAAGCTCTTGTCTCTGGTCCAAATCTATTCTTATGTCTTCACGCTGGGATGTTGGGCTGGGATCCAGTGGTATACTAAGCCAACTCACACCAGCACACATGAGCCAATTGTTAAAGTTTCAAGAGTTTTGAAAACTGAATGCTAAATAATCATATATATATATATATATATATATATATATATATATATATTAAGCTTAGTATTACATAAATGATACCAAATACAAAGGAAGTGAATACTCAAAACACCACTACTTAATTACTTTACTATATTTTACTATTACCTACCTTGAGATAATATTCATCAATTGTATCTGTATTATATCTAATATCTTTGTACTAGTTTATCATATTGATATCATTAAATTAACTGTGATGAAAACATTTTCATTATTAAAATAGGCAAGCTCTGAAAAAAATCACAATTCTTTTTCCTTACAGAATCTGGTTGTTAGCCATTTATCAGTATACCATTTTGGGCTCTATATTACATTTTTCTTTTATCATCTAGGCAAGTTAGTATGTTAATAGGTTCTGTCAATAGGTGCTACAAGCACAGAGAGATCTAAATGCAGGAGGAGGAGAAAAAGAATTTTCTTCTTCCTGCTTGATTGTCAGCATAATGCCAATAGAAGCAGTTCACCATTGCTGCGGCAACTGGCTCTAGTCTTTAGCTTCTTTCAACACTCTCAGGAGCACTCTGGGTTCTAAAGAGTAATACTTTGAAATTTGGCAGAGGAAACAAGAAAGTATGTCTAACTCCACTGGATTTTTCACCTTTGATTTCAGTGTTCAAGAAGAGACCTTAGGGTGATTTTAAAGTTCTTATCTAAATTGGATCCTGCTTAATCATAAATTATGCTTATTATTCACTGCAATATTATATTTATGCTATACATATAATATTTGTTGGAATTTACATGCTAAGTATACTCATTCCATAAGTTCCCCAACTCTTTGATACTTACATGCTTCCCTCCTTTCTTCTGCTTCTTAAAACACAGAATTATTCTGTAGTTAATCACAAATAATGTTCCCTTGACCTGTTTATTTTCCTCCCCACATTCAAAATAGAGCTCATGAACCCCTTTCCTTCTTTATTTGAAGTATTATTTGAAAAAGTAACTAAAGCATTTATCAACACTGAAGGACTTATGTAAATACTTAATAACTACTAATGGAATATTTAAAATTATTCATAATTGGATTACACACCTACACAGTGACACAATTGTATCATTCCTATTGTGAAGTACAATATTGAAAGTTGTGCCAGATGGCCTTGTTTTCTTCACTTATTTTAGTAGATTTATACCTATTAGAGAAGACTTTTATGATGACCTCATTTTTTATCACCAATACATAATATTACAATAATAAGCTTTTATTTTTGTCACACATAATGCCTTGCTCATATAATAATGACTTAGAACTTACTGTGCTATAATGTCTTTCAAGAACAGTATGGGTGTGTGTACACATCCAATACATATAAGAACAATTTTCTTCATTTGTTCATATTGCTAACATTTATTACATTAAATAATAAATATTCAATTGTAAGCACTAGAATAATTGCCAAATTTCTGCATTTTACAAATAACTACTAAGTATAATAAAAATATAAAAATGCCAGCTTTTAGCAGTATCTTAAAGTTGTAAGAAAATAATGTAATTCATTCTTATGTTCTTCAGAACCCATTTTGTAGTAATGTTTTCCAAAATCAAGTTTTATTAACGTGATAGAAGACTCACAAATATTAGGAAAACTTAGCATTTATTCCTGTCTTTAAAAGGATCTGAAACAAAATTACTCTACTTATATAAGGTATGAATGCACTGAAATCTCAAATATCTAAAAAAGAAAATGGATTGTATTTGCAATTCATATAGATCATAACAGAGCTGGATAAGTGCTTATAACTGATTTAAGAAGAGATATAAAATGAACATAAAAATTTTAATAATGTCGTGTCATAAATTGTGTTAGAATTGTGAGGAGTGGCAGGAAATAGAATTAAACTAAACTAATTAAATAATCAAATGACCAGTATACTTGTATTTACTCATGATAGCTAGAGATTCCCATGTATATCAAGTTAACATGGGAATATTTTGTATTATCAATTAGGTTGTTTATTCCTAGAGATACTTTTTCTTAAATTTATAAGGAAAAACAGAATACTGTTAAGTTATAGGTCTTAATGTTCTTTCTTAATGTTTTTAATATGAAAATCATCCTAGAAATTAGAGTTGCTTAATTTATAATTTCTGGTATTCTAATTTATCAAAACACGTTTTGCCTATTTTTCCTATTTCATAGATTATTTGAAAATATGTTTACGGTAAATGATATATAGTATACTATGTAAATTGCCGTTCAGCAAATTCATCCTTTTTAGTGTACAATTCTACAAGCTTCAACAAAGCAGGTGTGGTTGGGTAATGTCACAATGAATATGTTACCTTCCATTACACTTAAAAAAGTTCCTTTGTGCCCCTATGTGAACAGCCTCCCCCCCCAACTTCAGTTGCTGGAAACATTTAACCCTTCATGTGTTCCTATCAATTTTCCTATTTCGGAATGTCACATAAATGGAGTAATATATTATGCAGTTTTCTGCTTCAGGCTTCTCTTAATTTACATAACATATTTGAGATTGATTCATGTTGTCTGTGTCAGTACTTTATTTCTTTAGATATTGAACTAATAGTTAACTGTATGGCTATATCACGATTTGTTTATTCATCTGCAGGTAGAAGGATTTGGGGTAAAACTTTCCAATTTGGAATAAGTAATATAAAATACCTGTAAATTGTCTGTACATATTTCGTGTGAATAAGTTTTTATTGTAGTTAAGTAAATACTTAGGAGTATGATTGCTGGTTACACAGTAATGATAAGTTTAAATTAGTAAGAAATTGCCAAACTTTTTTTCTAAGTGAATATGACATCTTACATTCTTTCCAGCAAAGTATGAATGCTCCTGTTTCTTAAAACTTTTGTCAGCACATGTTATTATCAGTTTTTCTTACTGCTAATTTTAAATGATCATTGTAAAAAAAAAAAAAGTAGTTTGTCTTACTGTGGTATTTCTTTGCATTCTCTTAATGATTAATGGTGGCAAGCATCTTTTCGTGTGCTTCTTTGCCTTTGTATATTAATTCTGGTTATCTGTTTGCTGAAATTTTTTGCACAGGTCACTCTCTTCAATCATCTAAAGCCCTTTTGTTTCCTATATTTTTTCGCATAGGAGAGAAAATATTAGACCCTTTATTTTCTGTGACTGAGTAATTTCACTCAGCATAATATCTCTAGTTTCATCTATGTACTGCTAATGGCATAATTTTGTTCCTTTTTGTAGCTAAGTAAAATGTCTTTGTGTGTATACCACACTTTTGTTAACCATTCATCTGTTGATGGACACCTAGGTTTTTTCCTTAATTTAGCTATTGTAAATTGTGCTGTATACACATGGATGTGATTTTCATTCTTTTGGAAAATATCAAGGAGTGGTATAGCTGGTTTATATAGGGGTTCCATTCCTGTCTTTTGAAGAACCTCCAAACTGATCTTCATAGTGGTTACACTAATTTGCAATCCCAACAACGGTATAAGAGTTCCTATTTCTCCACAACCTCACCAGTCTTTGTTATTGTTCTCAGGTTTTGAGCTCGTCAACCTCCTCTCTGGAAATACACAATAAACTCTCCTAGATCTCAGGCCTTTGCACTCAGGCTGGAACTACCTAACTGTAGATACCAGGTTTTATCAGACTCCATACTCTTGACTCCTGTTAACCAGCTCCTTAGAGTAAATCTCTTTCACTACTTCCTTTTAGTTCCTTATCTTTGTTCTTTTTTTTTTTTTTTTTTTTTTTTTTTGCAGTACTGGGGGTTGAACTCAGGGGCATTCTAACTCTGAGCTACACCCCCAGCCCTATTTTTTATTCTTTATTTTGAAACTGAGTCTCACTAAGTTGCGGAGTGTCTCACTAGGTAGCTGAGGCTGGCCGCGAACCCGGGTCCTCCGGTCTCAGCCTCCCAAATGCTGGGATTACAAGCATGTGCCACCACGCCCGGCTAGTTCCTTATCTTTGGATAATGCCTACCAATATGGATTTTGGTACCAACAGTGGCTCTAGAGGAACAGAATAAGGTGAATTTTCTGAATTGGCTTTGTAGTTTTTGAATCGGATCTGTAACCTTATAGATTTAAAGATACTAATGACTCTATTCCTAGTAGCAAAGAGAACACTGATAATCCATGGAGTAGTCTGACAAAAGAGATATTAAAAACATTGCCATTTAAAAGCTCAAGCTCAATAATTACAACATTGTAATCAACCACTTACCCAAAGCAAAGATCTTGGTGACTGTGTAACAGATGGTACCTTCAAACATTAATGAAATTAATGGTTTGATCTTACTATTACTGGACAAAGTAGGTAAAGAAAAGGATGAGGTCAAGGATTCAAATTCCCAACCTAGAAGTTGCATAAATTATCTGCATGTGTCTAAGTATACCCTAAAGCAGGTTCTTATGTCCCTATCACCATGTGTGTAATATAAATTAGAAATATTTTGTTGGGGATGTTTTTGAGAGTTCACGAGTTATATTGATCTTCAGTTTTCTTGTAATATGTTAGTTTGATTTTTATTATCAAATAATAATGGTTCATAAAATGTCAGGAAATATTTACTCCTATTTTCTTGAATATTTTTTCTAGACTTGGTGTTATTTCTTTTTTAAATACTTAGAATAATTCAACAGTGAAGTGAGTTGGGCTTAGAGTTAACAATGATGGACAGACTTCAACTAAAAGTTTAATTTTTAAAAATTGATTAGAGTTATTTTGGTTCTCTATTTCGTATTTCATTGAGTTCTGAACATTTTTTTACAAAACTTATTCATTTACCTTTTATGTGCATAAAGTTGTTTTGATTCATATTCTTCTCATGTATATGGATATTCCATTAGTTTTCTTTTTCTGTTATTCCTGATGGTAATATGTATCCTTTTTTTTTCTTCCTCTTATTTACTTTGAGTCCAAAAATTTATCATTTTTTCTAATTTTTTTTCAAAAACCAACTTCTTTTTTTTTTTAATTTTTATTGTAGTAATTCGTGCAATATAGCATACATCTTTGTTAAGTACAAATTGTTAACAACATATTTGCACAAAATTCTCATTTGACCCCTTCCCCGATTCCCTCCCCATTCCCTCCCCCTCCCTCCCCCTAAGGTTCACTTCAGTGAGTGACCTTGATATGATTGTGTAGGTACATCATG
>PVLC010004777.1:17658-82118 GCA_004027655.1 Graphiurus murinus | reverse complement strand
TTTTTTTTTTTTTTTTTTTTTTTTTTTTTTTTTTTTTTTTTTTTTTTTTTTTTGCGGTACTGGGGATTGAACTCAGGGGCATTCTACCTCCGAGCTATACCCCCAGACCTATTTTTTATTCTTTATTTTGAAACCGAGTCTCACTAAGTTGCGGAGTGCCTCACTAGGTAGCTGAGGCTGGCCGCGAACCCAGATCCTCCGGTCTCAGCCTCCCGAATGCTGGGATTACAAGCATGAGCCACCACGCCCAGCTAATGAAGGCTTATTTTATTAAAACATTAAGACAATTATTAATTGGCACTTAAATTGATAGATTTATTGCACAGAAGCACTTCAGTTTAATGAAATCCCATGTATTGATCTTCCTTTGAAATTCTTGATCCTTTGGGGTCTTGTTGAGAAAGTTTTCCCCATGCCTATGTGTTGAAGTGTTGGACCTATGCCCTCTTTAAGTAGCTGCAAGGTCTTTGGTCTAATTTCCAGGTCTTTGATCCACCTCGAGTTGACTCTTGTGCAGGGTGAGAAAGTGGGGCTTATTTCCATATTTCTGCATATGGTTAACCAGTTTTGTCAACACCATTAGTTGAAGAGGCTGCCTTTTTTCCAGTGTATGTTTTTGGCCCCTTTGTCAAAAATCATTTGGCTGTAAGTGTGTGAATTTGTTTCTGAGTCTTCTATTCTACTCCATTGGTTTTTGTGTCTGTTTTTGTGCCAGTACTATGCTATTTTTATTACTATGGCTTTGTAATATAGTTTAAAGTTAGGTATTTTGGTGTCTCCTGCATGGTTCTTGTTGCTAAGAACTACTTTGGCTATTCTGGGATTTTTGTTGTTCCAAATGAATTGTGTGTGTGTGTGTGTGTGTGTGTGTGTGTGTGTGTGTGTGTGTGTGTTACTGGGTATGGAACTCAGGGGCATTCTACCTCTGAGCTATACCCCCAGCCCTATTTTTTATTCTTTATTTTGGAACCGAGTCTCACTAAGTTGCAGAGTGCCTCACTAGGTAGCTGAGGCTGGCCGTGAACCCGGATCCTCCGGTCTCAGCCTCCTGGATGCTGGGATTACAAGCGTGTGCCACCACGCCCGGCCCAAATGAATTTAAGGACTGATTTTTCTACATCTTTAGGAAATAACCTTGGTAATTTAATGGATATCACATTGAATCTGTAGATCACTTTTGGAAGAATGGCCATTTTGATGATATTTATTCTGCCTATATAAGAGCATTGAAGATCTTTCCATATTCTAAAGTCTCCTTCAATTTCTTTCTTCAGTATTTTATAATTTTCCTTGTAGAAGTCTTTTACCTCCTTGGTTAGGTTTATTTATAGGTATTTTATTTTTTAGGATGATATTGTGAGTAGAAGTGTTTTCTGGATTTCTTTTTCAGTGGATTTGTGATTGGCATACAGGAAAGCTTCTGATTTTTTAAGATTGATTTTGTATTCAGACATTTTGCTGAATTTGTTGATCAGTTTCCTAGGCCTTTTGGTGCAGTTTGTTGGGTGTTCTAAGTATAGTATCATGTCATCTGCAAATAGGGATAGTTTTAGTTCTTCCCTCCCTATTTGTACTCCTTTGATTTCCTTCTCTTGCCTTTTTGCTCTGGCTGGAGTCTCAAGTACTATATTGAATAGAAGTGGTGATAATGGATCTGTTTTTAGTGGGAACACTTGCAGTTTTTCCCCATTTAATATGATGTTGGCTGTGGGCCTATTGTATATTCCCTTTATGATGCTGAGGTATGTTCCTTCTATTCTGATTCTCTGCAGTGCTTTTAGCATGAATGTGTGTTGGATTTTGTCGAATGCTTTTTAAGCATCTATTGAAATGATCATGTGATTTTTATCTTTGGTTCTGTTATGTGGTGAATTGCACAGATTATTTTTTGTATGTTGAACCAGCCTTTCACCTGGGATGAACCCGAATTGATCATAGTGTATAATTTTCTTGATGTGGTTTTGAATGCACATTGCTAGTATTTTGTTTAGCAGTTTTGCATCTAAGTTCATCAAGGATATAGGCCTGTAGTTTTCTTAAGCTGTCTTTTTTTGGCTTTGGTGTGCAGCAAAGGAAACTATCAAGAACCTCAACAGAGAGCCCACAGAGTGGGAGAAAATCTTTGCCAGCTACTCTTCTGATAGAGGTCTAATATCTAGGATATACAGAGAGCTCAGGAAAATAACAGCCAAGAAAACAAATAACCCAATCAAAAAAGAACAAAGGATCTAAATAGACACTTCACAAAAGAAGAAATACAAATGGCCAATACATATATGAGGAAATGTTCAACATCATTAGCTATCAGAGAGATCCAAATCAAAACTACCATGAGATTTCACCTAACACCAATTAGAATGGCAATCTTTAAAAACACAAACAACAACAAATGCTGGTGAGGGTGTAGAGAAGTAGGAACATTGTTGGTGGGATTGCAGATTAGTGCAACCACTTTGAAAAACAGTATGGAGGATCCTCAGATGAATGGGAAGGAACCTACCATATGACCCAACAGTACCACTTCTGGCTGTCTACCCAAAAGAATAGAAACTAATCTACCAGACTAATGCATGTGTACCTATATTTATAGTTGCACAATTCACGATAGCCAAACTATGGAACCAGCCAAGAAATCTATCAACAGATGAATGGATTACAAACTATGGGATATGTACACAATGGAATTTTACTCAGCCATAAAGAAGAACAAAATCCTGTCATTTGCAGGAAAATGGATGGAACTGGAAAACATTATGTTAACTGAAATTAGTCATTCCCAATAAGTAAAAAATTGGATGCTCTCCCTTAATACATAGAAGCTAGGGAGAAAGTCTGTCATGGGAGGGGTTCTAGATGAAGAAGGAGAAACCACAGATGAGCAAAGAAGGTGACCTAACTGAAGGTGATGGAGGGAGGTGGAGAAAATACCATAATGGACATGATATACATCCACAAACTTATCAAAGTCAATCACTAAACCGAACAAGAGAAGGAAGAAGGAGGGAGGGAATGGGGTGGAAACTGGGGAAGGGTTAAATGAATGTTGTGTGCATGTATACCTCTACGAGCTTGTACCTCACAAAGATGTATGATTACAGTGCACCAAAAAAAAAAAAAGACAAATTTATAAAACATATAACATTTAAAATTCTACTGTTAGTTATTTACTAAGACACCTTTAAAAAAATCATGTTTTTTTCCTATTCATAGCATTTCAACTTTTGCCAAGTTTCATTTCCATAAACTTACTGAAACACCCTATTAATGTTATTTAAGCTGTCACTTGAAATGTATTTTATATTATTTTATATTCTAAATTATTTTGTATTTTAGATCTTATGTGTAAGAGAAGAGTCCTTCAGTGTTTTAATTAGTACAATATAGCCATTATTTAAACCAATTTGGTTGAGCAATGCTTATTATATTTGGACTACTTAAGAATATTGATAAATAATATTTCACCATCAGTTTAAGTTAGTTCAGCAAATATACTACTTTCATACTATGAGTCTGACACAGTGCTGGTCTCTATGTCAGCTAAAAAATTGTATTGCCTCTACACAGCTCATTATCTAATATAGTCAGGGAAGAGATACATAAATGTATAATTTATCCTTTTATAATGCATAGTATGTACATTTATAGCTTCAATGAAATGTATAAGAGCTGTGGTAAAGATTTATGTGGATTGTAACCTATCACTTTCTAGATGCTAATTTCTGCCAAGTTTCTGTTAATAACAGAGTGAGTACTCTGACACAAAACAAGAGGTTATGAGGAAAGGTTATACATAAAAATAATTGTGGGGTATCAGTAAGATTGTACATGCTGATGTTAAGTGTGTGAATTGTGAAGTGTGGATGTTAATCCTCAAGAAATATGTATTAATAAACAACATATATTAAAATACTGATTAAAACTGCCTGATTAATCCAACAGTAAATGCTCTAGAGGCATTAAATTGAACTTTCAAAGAATTATTATCTACTTGAATCTTTTTAATTTCTCCAATGTTCCTAATACATTATTTACCACTTGTTAGTTTTTGAAATCAGAAGACTAATATTATTTGCACATTAACAATTGTATATAGCTAGAGCTAAATTAATAAAATAATAAATCTTTTCTTATTCCAATACTCTCTGCTACCTTCCTACCCTTACTTCCTAGTTTAATGGTTAAATCTCAGGAGACATTGTAATAGTATAGGGCCTGATTTCAAAGTATTTATTCACATGAAATTCCCTTTTCTTACTACTTGGAGATAGAATTCTGAGAATCATATACATCAAAAACATTTTAGGAATAGAGATAAAAAATAGCAATAGACATAAAAATATTTCAGGAAAAGAGAGTATGTCAGCTTGCTACAATAGAAGATTGCTATGAGGTAGAGGTAACTCACATATTCAAAGCTAGAACATTCAGAAAAATAGAACCTTTGTTATGGGGCTAGAAAAATACCCACAGAACTTGGCTTTATATAAATGCCAACATTTTATAAGATGCAAAAATATATGTTATCAGTTTTATGTGTAAAATTAAGATATTTTTGGATTGATGAGCCCTTAGAAATTTAAAATAACACCACTCACAGGTTTTTGAAGGCCAAAATGATTTCTATCCACAGAGCATAAGTAAAAGGGAAGTTTGCAGTTGTATATGTGGGTGGGAATTCCAATTTAAGTAATTTTAAACTAGATGTGGCTACTACATATTGATGTATCTTTGTTTCTCCCACCTTCTATTTTACTTCTACTGCTCTACCCCAGCCCCTAAAATAAGATAGAATTAGGGAATCTGATAGAGAAGTGTGTGTGTGTGTGTGTGTGTGTGTGTGTGTGTGTGTGTGTGTGTGTGTAAGGGGCATAGAGAGAGAAGGAAGTGAAGTATAAGGGGAGATGACATAGAAGTTATGGTGAGGATAGGAGCCCAATATAAACTATAGGAAGGTGAAATTGCACTACTTTTAGATATACTTCAGGGTTGTTCTTGAGTTCTATTTTCTTTAGAAGCTTTGTGGCACTATTTTATCTGACTACAATTTGACCCTTGAACCAATAAGGCAAATATTTTGAGGGACCGTGTACATATAATTTGTGTGTGTGTGTGTGTGTGTGTGTTATAATTTGTGTGTGTGTGTGTGTGTGTTATAATTTGTGTGTGTGTGTATGCATGCACACTTGCTTTCATTCCAGTACAGAGGTTTCTGGTTGACAGTCTGTGGATCTCTGTCATGGTCATCACTTTCCCAGTGCAGAGGAGAACATGATGCCACCTTTGTCCTCACCTCCCTGTGTTCTTTCTTTGTGAGATATTTCCTAATAGAGTTTACCAATCTACAGCTGGATATACATTAGTGAGCAGCTCCTAATGATTTTTAGCAAAAGGATATCATATAAATTCAATACCTCTTCCCCTTATCTGATCCTCAAATATCTTCTTTTGGCCTCTTGTCAACAATTCCTTATTCTATACAACATTTAGGCTATGAGATGGAAATGTGAAATTAACTGTATAGATAAGGTCATAACTATAGATTTTAGCATGTTGGAAAGTTGGGTTTTCCTGGCAGATTCTACAGGTTGAATCCTGTTTATGTAAGATCAAATATCTTACAAATAATACTGTATCCCTAGAAATATACTCATTTTATATATGAAAGAGGCTATTTTTTGTGGTAATCTGGCTCTGTCTCTAATTTCAAAGCATTTAGACCAAGAATCTGTTACACACACACACACACACACACACATACTTCTCTGAACTATATTTCAGTAGTGATACTATTTTATATCTAGTACATAAAAATCTTGTTTTCAAGAGAAAATGTTCATTTTCCATGTCTATTTAAATAACTCTTTAAAAACATCACGTGGACTTTCTGAATATACACAATGATAGATTTTTAAAAGCCTAAATTATTTTCTAGCACTTGGAATTTACCTGCTTTTAACACACCGCGGCTAACTTCAGAGGAGGTAGTTCTTGTTGCTTCATTTGTCACTCTGTGATGTACAGTCTGAAGTTTCACAAAGTGGCTGTGGTGGTTATTACAGTACTAGCATCGCCATCATCTCTGGCTAGTTTACATGCTTAATTAACTGTGTTTCATTTTCTTCCAGGCTTTCATGGCAGTTTCTCTCATTTTTAAATCAAATGACTTTTGAAAGAGAACATCCTCGGAGGATTCACTAATTCTCCTATCTTTGTAGAAATTCCTTCTCAGAAGAGATAAATGAGCTTAACATCGAATCCCAGACAAGGAAGAGCGGCGCCGGATGTGGACGGTGAACGCTGACAGGGACGTCAAGACAGAAACTTTTGAAGTATGTTGCTGCTGCTCCCTGTATGGCTTATGGGAATGTGCTTCATCTTTCTTTGCTTCATTTCACTTGTCAGTTAAAAAGGGCATAATATTTTTATCCCCAGCATCTTGTAAGTCATTTATTTTTCGATTTCTATATGATGAAGTCTGTTCATATTGAAGCCAGCCCTTATTATTAACAAATGATACAGTGGGGATGAAAAACTCCCATCCTGTGCAGAGACCCCGGGGAAATTCCATCTCCTATCATTTACCTTCACATCTTTCTAAATAGATGAGCCTTACTCTGTTGCCCAAAGGTCAGTATGCAATGGATTTGCTGATTCAGCCTGAATTGATCATATCTTGGAGCTTCAATCTACTTATTTAAAGCACCTACTCTTTAGTTCCTAGTAGAAGTAAGACCTGGAGACACTTAGGAAATAATATGATCTTATTTTTGCTGAGAGGCAGCTAAAAATATTGATTGTACGGTTTGTTTCCTATCTTTGTATGTACACACTTGTCTCCATGCATTTATGTTTGTGTTTTGTTTTGCTTTCTAACTGTCTTTCACATTCCACATTTTCGTTCAATATCTCATGATTTTGATTATATTTATTTTCTAGGAGCAAGGCATGAAAAAGTTGTTGAGAAATTTGTTTATGAGGAGAGCATTTTTATGCCCAGACCTTTTCATTTTTTTATTTTGAGGTAGGTTCTCACTGAATTGCTAAGGCTGGCCTTGAACTTGCCATCTTCCTGCCTCAGCCTCTCAAATAGCTGGGATTAAAGGCATGTGCCACCATGTCAGTCCAAACTACAAATTTTTACCATAATTCTAAACGATCAATGTTATGCAGTGCTCAAGGATGACAGAACACGAAAATGAAAAAAAGCAAATACTTTTTTTCTAATAAAACAGAGAAGTTTTAACGAATGAAAACTAGGAAAATGTTGGATCCAGTTAACTTATTCCAGACCATTATTGTATATCAATAGGCAGTGAAGACACTTTGAGTGACTATTGCCATTTTACTTGCTTTGAATATGAAGAAATGGTTTTTTTTCTTTTTTTTATTGGTGCATTGTAATCATACATCTTTGTGAGGTACAAGCTGGTAGAGGCATACATACATACATCACTCATTTAACCCCTCCCCAATTTCCACCCCATTCCCTCCCTGCTCCCTCCTTCTCATGTTCCACTTAGTGATTGACTTTGATATGTTTGTGAATGTACATCATGTGCATTAGGGTTCCCCCCCATCACCTTCAGTTAGTTCGCCTTCTTTAGAAGCTAGGGAGAAAGTGAGTTATAGGAGGGACTCTAGACAAAGAAGCAAATACTTTTCATTGTAGCTCACAGAATAAAAATAAATGTTGAGTTGAAATCTTAGATAGTCAATTATAGTTTTATTGTAGGTTTCAAAGAGGAAGAAATAGACTCCTCACTTCCTCTCCATCTCCTAAAAACTCCTGGGGAGTGGCAGGTGCAGGGCATCATAGAACACTCTGTTAGTACTTAGTATGTGCTTGATAGATGCAAACACTTTCTATCATAGACTCTTATCATCATTTGGATAAAATTGCATTTATAGTTGTTTCTTTTTCAGTTATACATTAAAATAATGTTTCCCTTATATATTGGTAAAATCCTCAGAAGAAGAATTTGGAGAATCAAATTCTTACAGAGACTATGTTATTTCCTATCAAGTTATGTCACTGGGAAATTATGTGCTCTGGTCCTTAGTATTTTTTTACCAGTGATATGATAAAAATGAGTAATCATCTAGCATCATAGAATTTTGAACAATAGTGATGAAATATAGAAAGAACCTTAAAATATTAAGGTGCCTTTGGAAATTAGTTCCCTCTAAAATCATAGAAACCTTGCAACAGTCTCAGTTACATCTTCCTTTGGACAACCTCATGACTCATGGCTTGTCTTGTCTTTTCTTATTTGTTCTACACTTCTAGTCAAGACTCATATCTTGGGCTACATTCATCTGAATAGACCTTGCAAAAGAAGGGTTACTGGGAAGACAGCTGGCTGGTTGGAACTTCTCCTTTGGAGGAGTGACAGATCACCAGCACACCTCTGCTATACTTCCTGATTAGCATGTATGATGTAGCTGTCAGCACAGACCTGGCTGACACAGGGCTCTATCACTTCTAGCAAGTCTCAGCACTGTCCACAGGGTGAACTTTTAAACCAACTCTGGCCACGTTGGTTAAAAGTTTGAGTATAGACAGCATGGCCTCAAGCACACCCATATCACACTAATTTTTGGTTTCCAGGGTTGTATAAGGGACACAAAGGGGGGGTGTATTTCTCACTAGGTGACAGGCAACTTAACTTAATTGAGAAAAATGAAATCATTTTATAGTCCAATAGGTTTTGAATTGTTATTCTATTCGAATCTTTATTAGTTGACCCTTCTTAATTTAATTTACTGTATCCCTAGTAGAGAAGGTAAAGATTTTATAAGACCTAAGATGCAAAATGTCATTAACATAACCAAAAACATAGTTTTATTATTTTCCCTGTTGCAGATGGTATTTTCTGCAATTTCTTGCAAACATACTAGTATGGTCGTTTTCTGCAGAACATGATTGAAATAACAAAATCATGGAGTCTTCATTGGCTGCACCACCATAGCAAGAGATTGGGGCCATGAAATTTATTTATTTATTTTTGGTACTGGGGATTGAGTCCTGGGGGATTCTACCTCCGAGCTACACCCCCAGATTTTTATTATTGTTATTTTGGAAGGAAGTCTTACTAAGTTGCTGAGGGCCTTGCTCAGTTGCTGAGGATGGCCTCGAACCTATGACCCTCTAGTCTCAGCCTCCCAAGTACTGAGATTACAGACATGCACCACTAAGGCTGGCTTGTACAATTTAATTTTATTAACAGTTACCATAAGAACAGGCAAACACAAAGTTGAAATCTCTGTAACATATCCCTTATCTGCTTTACTTTGGAAAACAATCACTTTCCTAAAATAACATAATTAAATCACATTTCTAGAATAACATATAATTAAAAAAACATCTGACCCATTATACATTGAACATCTGCATTGAAAAGAATCAAGGTTCTGAAGAACAATTCTTTACAATCATATTTTGAATTTTTGGGAACCATGTGAGAAAAATGTAGTAAAATTTACTAGACTAAAAGTTGTATGCTTTCTTCTCCTCTCTGTGTATTCATTATTCTTTTTCACCTTTATTTTCTTACCTAAAATTTTAGAGTCTAGCTTCATTTATTTGGAAATGGCCTCCTATTTTCAGTGTAATAGTTCTGTTTCAATAGTTCTGTCACAATGTCTTTATAAAGCCATTATCTTCCTTGAACATTGATTCCATACATTTGATCTACATTTCTTAGGTCCTGATGAAACCCTTCATCCATCCCCTTTGCAGCTTCTTCTCCATGCTACACTTTATTTAGTTTCATCCGCTCTCTGAATGGTATGTTGTGAGGAGGCTGGGCCATTTCCAAAATCAATTCCTGGCAGAAGAGAAAGGGCCTCCATGCATCAGGAAACCATCTCAAAGGTTAACAGTTTATCCAAGGGCATTAATTAAACTTCTTTCATAAATAAGGGCTCAGTGCTGTCAAAAGGTGGAGTGCATGAAGAGACAATTCCAAGGCTATAGCTTCCTTCACAAGAAAGAAATGAAGCTCTTCACAGACAAAGCCTATTAAGCACATTCACTTTCAGACAGTTAAACATAACAAATGAGAGAGAGACACAGGCAGTGTGAGAGCCCTTAATTCAAGGACCAAAGGATGTCGTCTGTATTCTCAGGCATTGTGATCTTGTCTCAGAAGAACTCAAAGAGCACTGAAGATGGGGATAATTAAGAAAATGGTTGATACCATACCAGAGATGATTTTTTAGGTTCATTTAATATCAATTTCCGTTGGGGAGAATGTCTATTTATTCATTTTAGCAATGATCCCTATGCATGAGATTAAAAATGACATAGCCTTTGTTAAGCAGTTTAAAAGAATTAGAGAATTTTCTTTCTTACACTTAACTGATGAGCTTCTTTGCAATTAACAAAAGGGGAAAATGGGAAAATTACAGAATATGTTATCATAGTAACTTTAGTTATGGGATTTTCTTATGTTAGAGCTGCTACTAACATTTGACAAAATACTTCAAGGGAAAGGAAATAAACAGCCTGGCTTCTGTTGTTACATGGGTAGTAAGCTGTAGTAAAATGAAGTGCAGGAACTGGAAAATCATGAGAATGCTAGGCTAACAGAAACATGAAACAATTTATCCACTCAATAGTCTGTACAGTATAGTATCGATATTTCTTTTTTTTTTTTTTTTTTTTTTTTTGCGGTACTGGGGATTGAACTCAGGGGCATTCTACCTCCGAGCTATACCCCCAGCCCTATTTTTTATTCTTTTATTTTGAAACCGAGTCTCACTAAGTTGCGGAGTGCCTCACTAGGTAGCTGAGGCTGGCCGCCAACCCGGATTCTCCGGTCTCAGCCTCCCGAATGCTGGGATTACAAGCGTGCGCCACCACGTCCGGCTAGTATTGATATTTCTATAATGTGAATGAGAGATGTCATAGATTAAATTAAATGCATGATAGAGTAAAATCAGCTTAAAATATTTAATAAAAATCCAAATGATTGTTCAAGAAGTGTATGTATTTTCATACTTATTCAGCCTAGCTTTAACTGCAGACATGATAGCTGCTAAATTTTCCAAAGAGCAATTGACACTAGGGATAAAGTGTAGTTAATCCCTGAGCCTCAGCTTCATACTTTTATTTTCTGTTAGAATGCTTTCCTCGCATCCACATCCAGTTACTATTCATTCCCCCATTATCTCTAAGCTGTCCTCTGTGTCAGTGGCTCACAACCCTTGAAGCCACAAATAACATAAGAAACAAATGGAGTCCATTATTTTCAAGGGAGATAGTGTCAGACATGGCCAGGACCGTGTACTAGCTAAGTGGATAAAATCCAGGGAGGAAGGCAGAAGGCTCTGAATATTGGCTAGTGTTTTAGTCAGTTTTGTGTTACTGAAGCAAAACACCTCAGATAATTTATTTTAAAAGCAGAAAGGTATATTTTGGCACATAGGTTTTGAGGTGTTAGTCTATGATCAATTGGCCTTGTTGCTTTTTGACCTGTGGTGAGGAAATGTATCAGGGCAGGAGTGTGTGACAGAGGAAGCTACTTTGCTCTGGGCAGCAAAAAAGAAAAAAAACAAAAAAAGAAGCAGGCCAAGGTCTTAATGTCTCTTTAAAGGTCATGCATGCTCCCAGATAATTAGAATACTTCTACTAGGCCCCACCTATTAAAGGTTCCAGCATCTCCCAATAACACCATGAGCTGGGGACCAAGCCTCTAACACAGGGGTCTTTGGGGGAATACTTATCCAAACCATAGCAGCCAGCTTCAAATGATAGAATTCCACAGAATTTGAACCTTCAGAGGGAGAGTGAGTTAGTACCTGAGATACAGAAGGAAGTAGCTTCTGGGGCTGAGACTTGCTTTCTTCCCATCCTGAGCATACATTTTCTGTTTGAGAAAGGATTGGTTTAAGGATCAGAAAGGACTAGACTAGAGATTTTGCTCTATGTAATCACATACCATCCAGATCTTCTCCTCAGCACAAGGGGAGGTTGAGACTATATGTAGGACACAATCCTATAATAGGGGGAAATATCTCATCTAAAACTAGGAAGGAAAATCAGAACCCATGGGAACAAGAAATCAAGAATCATGTAGGATGCCAAAGCTCACACTCTAGGGAAAACTGGGCTCACTAAACATAAAGGATGCACTGTGGAGATGCAGAAGTCCGATGAGGAAGCCAAGGGTCCAACAGTGAAAGATGTTAAAATAAAAATCACAGAAAATAGATGACTCTCTAAATTTTCATCAAAAGAAGGAAGACACAAATATAAAATATTATGAACAAAAAAGGATCCACACTACACATAGAGATTAAAGAGGTAATAAGAACAGTACTGGCAACTATATTGTTGAAATGGATAAATTCTTAGTAATATATAATATGAGGAAATGATTTAAAGAGGAATAAAAGTCACAGATAGTTCTATAACCATGAAATAAATTAATGACTCAAATCTTTGTTCAAATAAAACAGCAGAATCAGATGGTTTTATAGGGAGTTTTAGCAAATGTTCAAAATGCTGTGTTCCTTTTTGCTTTTTTACAAGCACTTTTAAGAGTTAGAAAAGAGGAAGTATCAAGCTCATTCTACAAGGGAAGAATAATACTGTTGTAAAAAGGCAAAAAGATATATAAAAGGAGAAATTATAGCTCAACTTCACTCATGAAGAAATTCTCTAAAAGAAAACCCAAACTAAAAAATCAAATCTAATGTGTATTAATAAAAAGAATTCATCAAGGAAAATTGAAATTATCCTAGATATTCAAAATGACTCAATATTAAAAAATAAATGTAATTCACATTAATAAACATTTGGACAGTGAATAAAGTCAACACTGAGCATTAGCTTATTGAAAGCTCAGAGAAAGCTTGATATAGAAAAATATATTTGAGCCAGGCGTGGTGGCGCACACTTGTAATCCCAGCATTTGGGAGGCTGAAACCGGAGGATCTGAGTTCACGGCCAGCCTCAGCTACCAAGTGAGGCATGGCATTCCGAAACTTAGTGAGACCTGGTTCAAAATAAAGAATAAAAAATAGGGCTGGGGGTATAGCTCGAAGGTAGAACGCCCCGAGTTCAATCCCCAGTACTGAAAAAAGAAAAAAGAAAAATATATTTGAACTTGTTTAATGTAAATTATTATAAAATATGCTTGAATACTGAACTATTGTTCACTTTATCCCCAAGAATTATTTAAATAACCATATTTGTTATTAAACATTTAAAAATAAAGGCAACAAATGGAATGTGTAAGAGTCTCTTAAGACAGATTCTACATGTTTAATTATTTTTCTTTTAGAATAATGTATCATGATGTTTCAAAAGTGGTCCTGGGACAGGAGTCATGAGATATGAATTTTGCCCTTAAATTGCTGCTAACGAGCCAAGTTACCTTTAGACTTATTTGCATCATAACTTTCTGACAAAATGAAAATGTTGGTTTATATAATCTTGATAATTCCTTTCACTTCTTCATAGTTTTGAGTTTCTCTAGGTAACAGAAATATAATTTTTACACTTCCAGTTTATTTATGTTTTTGTGTTATTTATGTTTTTACTGAATTCACCAAATAAAAGATCTTTTATCATATTGGTAAATTATTTGACATCAGTTGTGTAACAAAACATCATTCCCCCAAATTTTGGCTTCTAACAATCATAATCCAAAGTCCAAGAAGCGCTGAAAAGTATGCTATTCTGAGCACATGCCACATTGACCTGGTCATTCTGTTGTACCAATCTTGACATATGTGTTTTGATACTAGGGTCATTAAAACTCTTTTTTTAAATGAAGTGCATGTTTTGAAATTATACCAATTTCATGATAAGAAATTACACACCATTAATCCCTTTACTTAAAAATATCACCAATCTCTTTATATAACAATATGCCTCCTTGGTTTTCTGACTTTTTACCTGGAACCTGAGCTCATCTCTCCCTGAATCATACTGTGTCTCCGAGGATCAACATGCCTATGGCTAGAAAATTTCCTGACAAATTGTGGACAATGAATCAATGATTTTTAAAGTATTAGATAAGTGACAGAATTTAATATTCTATACTAATTTTCCATACTCACTCTTGAGAGTAAGACTTTCTATTTTTATGAAACATTTTTAAAAATTTAATTTTGAGATTAAATTAGGAATTGAACTCAGGGCCAAAATTATGTTAGGCAAGCACTTTACTACTGAGCCCTCCCAGCCCTCTTTTCCTGTTTTTAAATTGTGGATTCCCTGTTGCTCAAACAGTTCAATACTCATAGTAGATAGATTAATAAAGTAATAATTGCAGTTAATATTACAGTTGTCTAAATGAATAGCAAAGGTTGTTCAATCTATACAAATGACAATTACTAAATATGCCCCATATGTTATCATATAATTTATGCATGCACTTCCAGTAAAGTTATGAACATATGTACAACACAAACAATAAAACTAATATGGAACTCTGGAAAAGAGGAAGTATATATAAGGAAGTAAAAATGACAGCCCATAAGGTGATCCCAATAATTCTACCTCCTGGTATCCATGTTTTTGTGCAATTTCCTCCCCTTGCATGTAATTTGAATCTGGTGACTTGTTTCTAAATAATAGAATATATTAAAAGTGATCTATTATCACTCTAAGTTAAGTTACAAAAAGGCAGTGATTTGCGTCCTGACCTCTATATTGCTTTTTCGTTTTTTGCTCATTCTGCCATGGTGTGAGCTTCCCTAGAGAAAGTATCATTTGGCAGGGATCTGAGGGCGGCCTCTGACCAATAATTAGAAACTGAAGATGTCAGTCCAGTATCATTGGAAGACATCAAATCCAGTTGGCAGCCACCCGAATGAGTTCAGAAGTCCATCCACCCTTCTTTGAGCCTTCACATGAGAACACAAACATGATCCAAATTTGATTGCAACCTCTTAAGAGCTTTTCCCAGGGACATCATGCTAAGCTGCACCCACAGAAACTGTGAGATAATAAATGTTTGTTGCTTTTAAACCCTATTACTTAAGTAATTTGTTATGCAGCAAAAGGTAGCTAATAAAGTCAGGAATAATACATCAAATCCATATTGGTATTGAGTGATTGATAACACAAGCTCTATAAACAAGGCAAAATCTTATCCCTAAGTTAATGGAGAGGAAAAAGCAAAGAGAGGCACCACCATTTGTAAGAAATAGTATCTGTAGATAGATACAACTGAATAGTAAAGGACAACCATAGCTTTTGTTTATTTTGAAGCTAGAAGAAATGTTTCTCATTAGTTCTTTTAAAGTGATGAACTAGGTGATGTATTTAATATCACCACAACAATGAATAAGTAGTAATCCATGGGCTCACTCTCAATATACATCTCTCAACATAGGGCAATCGCAAAGTAAAGGAGCTTTATTTTTGAGTGTTTTTACAAGAGGCTAAAAAAACAGTGTAAACACTCCTTATTCTAATGATCAGAGTTAACCTTAGGTTAAAATTTAGAATATGCAGCTATATGTGAAAATAGATATATTCTAGCCCTATTTATGTGTGTTTGTGTGTGGGAGTGGGGAGAGAATGGAGATTGAATTTAAAGGAGCTCTACCACTGAGTCTCACCTCCAGCTCTTTTTAAAGTTTTTGTTTTGTTTTGAGACAGATCTTGCTAAATTGGCCAGACTGGTCTCAAGCCTGCAATTCTCCTGTCTCAGCTTTCCAAGTACTATGATTATAGGTGTGCACCATTGTGCCTAGCTTTAGCTTTATTCTTAATAAGAATTGGAGAGCATAAACTTCAAGCTTGTAATCAAAGGAAAGAACTAAATGTGAAGATATTTTTGTTGTAATTTTAAAAAGAGGTCCATATATTTTAAAACATCAACAGAACAGGGAGTAAAATCAAGATATATTTATTAAAATTAAGCACAATATTTGACTATTGCCTTGCCATACCGATCTAGACTGGGCACCATGTTAGAAAGTAGTTTTAAAAAGTGGGGGAAAGGTGAGCAGTTCCAGCCTTAGGCAATTGCTCCAGCCAATGTCAACAACTAAGGGCAGTTAATCTTATCTGTGAAATACAATAGGCCCACAGTTGCCTACCCAAGCTGTAGAGTCTCTGTAGTTTCAATTGTGGTGAATTCCTCTTCTTGCAACTGCTCATTTTACCCTGAACTGGGAAATAACTATAGGAGGTGTTCAGAAATAAATAGTATCTGTTTTCCTCTACCTACCAGAAGCACGTACAATCAGCCTTTCATGTTCATCAGTTCCACATCTTTGAACTCAACCAACCATAGATAAAAAATATTGGGAAAAAACCAACTGCATCTGTAATGAACATGTACAGACTTTTATTCTCATCCCTCCAACCCCTTAAATAATATAGTATAAGCCGGTCATGATGGTGTATGCTGGTAATTCCAGTACTTGGAAGGCTGCAATAGGAGGATCACAGATTAAAAGCTGGCCTCAGCAACTTAGCAAGACCCTGTTTCCAAATAAAATAATCAGTCTGGGGGTGTAGCTCAGAGGTAGAAGGCCTCTGAGTTTAATTCCCAGCACCACACATAAAAAATAATATTTTATAACAACCATATACATAGCATTTATACTATACCAGGCACTGTAAGAAATCCAAAGATGATTTCAAGTATATGGTAGGATGGGTGTAGGAAATATACAAGTATTATTTTATTTTATATAAAGGATTCAAACATGCAAGGGTTTTAGTATCAAAAGGGGTCTTAGAAAGTGTATACTTTCAGAAAGACAATTTTTACTTTCTGCAAACTTAAATAAACTTAAAACACAAACTCTTATTCCATGTACTACTAATACCTAGGTAACCATTTTCTATTTAAAAATAGTTTTATAGAGTTTACTCTCTTTAACTTTTAATTCCATTTAATTTTCTACAAATATGGTATTTTCTTCTCATACCTTCTCCTTGACATCTGTGATCCCCTGGAGTACTTCAAAAACATACTTTCTGTTTGTGTAGCCTATTAGCAGTACAAAACCTCATTTTCTGCTCTGCCTCTTCCCCAGTATCACCAAAGGGAACATGAAATTGTGGGATTTATGGAAGGAGATTTGTCAGTCTTTTCTTATTTACTTGTACTGTGAGATATAAATTTAATGTTAGGCTCTTTCTTCAAGAGTAAATTATTTTTTTATCAGATAAGTTCATGTTAGTGGATCAGACAGGGATAAGGTATTTCTATTATAGCTTCATTAGGTGTATTAGAGTATTAGAGTGGTCTGAGTTCTTGAATAATGGTTTGCTTTTTTTGTGTAAACTTGTCTTCTATTTCTAAGGATCTTATTTGAACATACTTATTCTACTGGATGGAGAATATCATTTCATATAAAACCAAATAGGCTGAGGACATCTGAACTACTTACTACACCACTTGAACAGGCATGGCAGATTGTTCCAGATGCTTGATCATTAGCAGTTGAAGATATAGTTTATAGTTATCTCAGCTGTTATGATCATTATGATATAGTTTATGTGGACAGTCTGATAATGTCCTGGTTACTTCAGTGTTTGTTGAACTCGGTGTAGCCTTACTTAGCAATAAATGTGGAACTCTGATGTTTGAGAAATCATCAAAACTTAAAAAAAGAAAAAACAAGATAATAATGAAGATATGAATTGGGCCTTTGTTAATATAAATAAATCACCCATATTCCTTAACTGATTTTTTCATTAATTAGGTAAGGATTCCAGTCAAATATTCTGATATGCCTTATGAGTGCTGACAAACATTCAAATAGATGAAATAAAGGATTATTCAAAATAATTAAAATTCAGCTACAATGGTAGAATGAACACATTGCCACCCAGGTCTAAGCACTCTTATGCTTCTTTTTAATGTACTTATTTATTTAGTAACTAATCTGGACATTCAGTAATTTGCAGTGGGGTTCCTCATCACTAGTGTGAATTAACAAAATGGTTCTGTCATCCTTATTAATTAGTTTTAGAAGGAAATGAGGAAAAGACAACACTTTTTGAGTACTGCTCAATACTACCTTTATTTTCTTTTAATGTCTATTAGCCAAATATGGAATTTTAATTTCTTTCTTAATTATCAAGGAGTCTTTTGCTAAGCAGTTCTATACCCAAGGCACACTTGCTTATTTTCACTTCATGTATTTTCATTCACGTTTTTGAAATGTGTTATTTATACACTTTCAGAGTACTTCATACACAATTCTGTGGGAAAAAGGTAAAAACAAACCAGCATTATATAGCTTGAGCCTTCTTCTGCTTCATTTCATACTTCTCCTAGGCCTTCAAGAATAGGGTATAAGGAAGTATTTTTTGCAGGATGAAAGCAGGCTAAGCAGGCTTATTAAAGTCATTTCCCCAGCATCCCATACCTAGGTAGGTAAACTGAGACTTTAACTTAGGTCTGGTTCTAAAGCTCACAATCATTGTGAAAAAGCAACATATTATTTTATTTATCCTGAATTGGCTAGTCTCTAGTCACTTCATCTACATTTCTTCTCAGTATTTTTTGCCATATGATTCCTAATAATTTCCCATTTTTATCATGGCAGAATGTTTGAAATATTTTGTCTCATGTGACTTTTCCTTCTCTGAACTTTGCCGATCCTAGGAAACCCTAACTTTTCTTAATATTAGCATCTATTCATGTTTTGGGGACAAGTAAGACATCTGAATTTTTTTTTTTTTTTTTTTTTGCGGTACTGGGGATTGAACTCAGGGGCGTTCTACCTCCGAGCTATACCTCCAGCCCTATTTTTTATTCTTTATTTTGAAACCGAGTCACTAAGTTGCGGAGTGCCTCACTAGGTAGCTGAGGCTGGTCGCGAACCCGGATCCTCTGGTCTCAGCCTCCTGAATGCTGGGATTACAAGCGTGCACCACCACGCCTGGCTTAAGACATCTGAAATTTAAGTTAAAACTATCCCTACAGTGCATCTGTACCCAAACCATTCTAGCAATAGAGGTAATGACTTACTGTTTTGGTTAAATATCTACATTGCCAACATAGTAGTAATGATGCAATAGTAAGCTACACTTTATTAGTTATAAAATATATTCTAGACTTTTGTCCACACTGAAATGTGTTCTGGGCAGATTATGATTATGCAAATCTTCAAAATGAGAAAAATATCAGATGGCATGATTAAGAAATGTACCCAAGAGCTTATAGCTAGTAAATGGCAGAGTTAAACTAATATTTTAAAAATTGTCCACCATTGGTTATCATTTTTTTTTTGTTTTGGGGTATGAGTTATGTATTTTCTCCTAACATTGGCATTTGATGTTACAATTATTGTGTCAAGGATTTTTGTTTGATTTATCAAAAGTCAAGATGGTTACAGCTGAAATGATTTGAAATAAGACAGTTATGCTTTGTACAAAGAGAATTTTGAAAATCTGCAACATTTTATCAAACATCTCATGAAGAAGTTAAAGTAAGAAAGATCTATGTATCGCTATTTCACTAAAAGGGAAAATTTCTTTATGCTTTATAATCTGCTGTTCTCCATATGGTCCCACTACATGCCTTGAGGGAGTCTTCCCTGGATTCCCAAACAAATCTTGCTTAGAAAGTGCTTTTCAATGTCCTCTGCAAATCCCAAGGTCTAGTAGGTCACAGTTTTCACTAGCACCAGTTCTGAGGAGAATGATATGAACTTAGAATACAAGAGAGAATACAGACTATTCTGTTTTGTGCTCAGACTATTAATCTCACTATAATCAATAGATATCTATGGGAATCCATCTATAGATTAAAAGGGTGAACTTAGTGAAACCCAAGTATAAATGATAGCAAGCCCCTGAATAGGCAAAATTTACTCCAAATTGCCAAAAACCATTCAAAAATGCTGAAAAGATAGCATTATAGAAGGGATTTTTAATGGCTAAAAATAGAAGGCATTCTTATCAAATGTTCTTCAAAACCTTCAATTTCATAATTCTAATTTATAAATATACTTATATATTTTATCCATATATTAGTGAACATATACAAAAATAGAAAGTAAAAATAATGAGTTGAAATATATTCTTCTTGCATTCCTATTAGATTCATCTCTGATACCTCCCTCTTCTTGAACTTTTACACTCCAAGCTGGAAACCATTGCTTAAACCAAACCTTCATTTTCACAAATTAGCTCATAGAGTTTATATGCATAGCTTAAATAGAAAAGGTATAATTCAGTCTTTTTATTCCTAATCTTACCATGTTAGGTAAGCTGTGGGTATTCTCTAAGAAAGTTACCAATGAGAGAAAAAATTTTACAAATTCCCCAAACTGTGGTATCAATTTGCTTGGAATGAAAACTTTTTTATCAACACAATGTGTCCTCCATACAACTTCTGTTGAGTATCTTAGGCCCTTCTTAGAGAGTTGATCCAGTTAGAAGCTGGAAAAATGAAGGTCACTGGGATAGTGTTTTGTTGCCAATTTATATTCACCATCTCCATGTCATATCCTCTTATCTTCTAATGCAAGATGACAGGGGAGAAGGGACATATAGGAGAAGGGGAACTACAAAATGAATAGGAATAAACAGAGAAAGAGGAGAGGAGAGTGGAATGGAACAGTAAAAGGACATGTCTATAGGGCTTATCCACTTTGGAGTGAGAAAACATGGAAGTCTTACTTTAGGCTACAAAAAGACCCAGAAAGTCCCTTTCCTTTATCAACCTCTGGTCACCTGATGGCTTTCCTCTAGCTGGGTGCGCTGCATGAATTGCCGAAAGTGCCTCTGAAATATGTCTTTATTGGGAGAGCCTAGCATCCGTGACAATGACAAATCTCTCTAGCAGAACATTGAGTAATGGTGGAAAACTGGTTCAATGTTTTGTGATTCACACACTGCTGAATATATGTCTATTGATCTTTTTCTAAGAACATGTCCCTTTGATACATTCTGGCTGCATAATTGAAAAGTGTGGCTTTTACTTTTATTTGACTTAGTTTTCTCCAAAGAGAAATATTCTGTGGATTCCACAGGGGATGGGTGGCTTTCAAGCCAAGTGAGATGTTCCATGTATTATCTGGGCCTTACTACTATTGACATCTCTGACACATGAGTGACATATACATTCCAAGGAGAATTTACTTTTTCCTCCCAGAGGAGATAAAAATCACCAAACCAAGAGAATGGCAATAATCAACTTTCATACACTTTTAAGATCATACACTTTTAAATATTCTCATTCTTGTTAAAGAGAGTAAAGTTCAGGAAAATAATCCATATATTGCTGCTATTTATCATCATCCTTGTCACAAGTTAAAAATGATGCCAATTAAAAAGACATTTATATATGTATAATTGCTATTTTGGTCCTTTTAAAAATGAATATTACATATTTAACTTTAATATTAATATTAGCATAATATTTTAACAAATAAAAAGTGTGTATTTAAGGTGAACAATGTAATATTTTGATGTATGTACATATTTTGAATCATCACCAGATTTTAGCTAATTAATATATCCATTATCTCACAGAGTTACATTTTTCATTTTGATGTGAGAATATGTAGGATTGATTGTCTTAGCAAATTTCAAGTATATAATGTATTATTAACTATAATGACCATGATGGACACAAAATAGGTCCACAAAATACATTCATCTTATAAGAGAAAAGTTTGTTTCTTTTGAATTAGTCCTTTTTTCCCAATGGTTGAAAATAAATCAAAAAAATTTAGTTTTTTTTTCTGTTTTTTATGTAGTTTTAAATTCAGTATAAGTAGATTTGATAAATATTACTTTTACATGTGTGATTTCTGACACATGGAAATAATCTTTCACTAGCTGTTTTTAAACATCTGCTCTTTTGATGCTAATTGAGTTCTAAGGGAGAGAATAAACCCAAAATACTTAGAATTATTATCTCAGGACAAGTGTTTGCAGTCTTTTAAATAGTTATCTACATGATGAACTGCACTGGAGGAGGCAACAGCCACTGAATGCAGAGTAAAAGCTTTCTGCAGTCTTCATGTTTTATAATTCCCCTTTGACACCTGTCTGATTCCTAGTGTGAAATTAATTTCAGTCTTATTTATTAGTTAATTTGAATCTATTTTGTGACTTATATGAAATAAATTCTGCTCAAAGTTTATAATCCAGAAAGTGTTCTTGGTACTTTGACATATTTGGGGTGATATATGACTATTTCACTCAGGATTATACTTCTTAAGAGGATAATATTACCAAATTACCTATTTTATAGGTGCTAAGGAGAGAATGAAATCTTGCTCCGTGACATGATGAAAAACTTAGAAATATATGATTTTATTTTAATCCCTGTCCCTGATCTTTCTAAAATAATTTTAGGACAATTTTGTAAAAATCATTCAGCATCCTTTCCCTATTCATGAAATAAGGTACAATATTATTTAACTTATAGCACAATAATTTGGTGAGATAGAAATATTGATAATATTAGGGTTAAAATAAAACCTATATTGTGTTTTATATCTTAAAAAGTTTGAATTGTTGAATATTATGAAGTTACCTTTTTAGTTATCTTTTTTTCTTTGTTTCCATTGCATGAGGGTGTGTGGTTAGAAGGAAATCATATTTAGAGCTAGAAGGACCTTGAATATAATTAATATATTTCCAAATCCACATAGTTGAAACATATTCTATGGAAAGTTTTTTCCTGCTAAATTTATACTTTTTTAGCTTTCAAGTAAGATTGAAAATCATAGTCATGTACCATGTCTTCTCTAAACAAATCCCACTCCAATCTTATGCTATAGAGGCTGTCAAGGTAGAAGCTCCCATGTACCTGCAGGACTCTGCCTCCCTGGCAGAATCTAATTGATCTATAGATATTGATAATGATGATGATGATGATCATCATCATCATGTTCATGATTAAGATGACCAAAATTCATACACCATGTATTATTTTGAAGACCTTAGTGTGCATGAGTTTGTTTATAACAATGCTTGGGAATACTATGGATATCATCTCCATTTTCCAAATAAAAAGACAGACATAGAGAAGTTAAGTACTCTATCAAAGATCACACATCTCTGGTAAGGGCAGGGCTATAATTTATGTGGTTCTAAAGTCTGTGCATTATATAGTAAATGCTAATAGGTGCAGTCACAGTACGATGTTGGCCCATAGTTGGGCACATGATACAATCCAGGCCAGTAGTAGCTGTCTCCTGGAACCTAGAAAAACTGATGAAGTATTTTTGGGTGGGCAAAGTGAGCCATGTTAGCCATAGTTGCAATAGGCCATACTTCCTGCCAGGCTTAGAAAGCTTGTCTGAAAGAATGAAGCTAACATGTGAGAGAATTAGAGATCATAGGTGAAGAATATATCATGGGATGAGTGACTGACTCCAGGGTTGCATACCTGCTACCTCCTGCAAACTTTTAGTCAACTTAGTTTCCTTCCTTTCTCTTTTTAAAGGAATATAAAAGAGGATTGCTCAATTTTAAAAAAAAATCATAAATACTTGCTAATACTGACTGATCTTTGTTGATGAGTCAGGTATGCTGAAAAAAATGTTTTTTAATTTACTTCTAATCCTAATGATAACCTAAGAAATAGTATCCTAGTTTCAATTCTCATTTTACAAAGGAGAAAACAGACATAAAGAAGTTAAGTAAGGTGCCCAAAGACACATTGATAATACCATGTTATAGTTAGATATAAAATTTCCCCTGAAGAGCTCATTTATTAATATTCAGGGTTGATATAATTGAGTCATGAGGGTTATAATCCCAACAGTGGATAAATCCAATGTAATGGATTTATCTGGGTGATGGCCTAGGCCAGTAGAGTACGGCTGGAGAAGAAGGTGGGTCCCTGGAGTTGGGGCCTTGGGAATTATACATGATTCCTACTCCCTATCCTCACTCTCTTGCATCCAGCCTCCATGATTTGAGGAGCACAGCCCATGTGCTCTCCCTCTATCCATTTCCTGCGGCTACCATTCTCTGAGATCCATGGTCCCTGGCCTCACAACCATGATTAAATAAATCTTCTTTCCTCTAAGATATGTGGTCAATCTTTTGGATTATAGTTGTAAACTGCTGACAGGAACATACCTAACTATCTGCTATTGTCCAAACTACAACTCAGATGTATTTGACTCCAAAGCTCAGCTCTTTTCTCCATGTCACATTATCACCAGATAACCCAAGAACAGGAATCTGTCACTACCACTTAAACAAAACATCAAACAAAATCATCTCCAAGTGATTCAAAGTACTATTGGAGAAGGTCTTATTTTAATATCTCTTCTATGAATTGAAAAGAGGCAAGATCTAGGATATAGAATGGACAATGAAAACATTTGTAATACCTGTAGTAATAAAAAATATTATATTTTTAAACATTAACAATTCACTAATAATAATGATAACTATCTTTCTAAAGTTCAATGCAATTCACAATTTTGTGAGTGTGCATATATGCAAATGATCCTAATTTATCCTTCTCCAAATTGTACAAAAATATTTTTTGTGGGTAAGAAAATGATAATTAAGAAAAATTAAAATTTGAAATAATTGCTAAATAAATTATATAAGAGTTTCTTGAAATAACAGTTTTGAAAATTAATCTCAGTCTTTAGATTCTGAATCCCATGTTGCTTTCTTATAAGCCACTGCTAAGAGTGTTATGCAAATGCAAACGATCTCATTCTAAAAGGCAATGTAAATAGCAAAATATGTATTCAGTGAATGAGATGAACAGTCAAATCTATACTCAAGCTGAAGTTATACGGACACTCTCTTTACTCTTAAAAATAAATCCTATTTTTGATGACATTACAGAATTATAATTGATCCAATTCTCTTCACATATGCATTTATTATTTGTGTTCTATACAATCTAGCCAAACCCATGTGATTCATGAAGGACAATCGTAAGCACAGGAATCAGTACCCAAAATATCCTGAAACAGGGTCTTGCTAAGTTGGAGAGGGCTTTGCTGAGTTCCTGAGGCTGTCCTTGAAGCTGCCATCCTCCTGTCTGAGCCTCCAAAGTACTGGAATTACTGACATGTGCCACCATGCCTGGCTCCAAGATATCCTTCTAAAGTACATGTCCAGCATCTGAAATAAACTGTAGTGTGCCTAAGCCATTAATCCTGTGTTCTGCTGTATAAGTATGGTCCATCGCACTATATTTAAGTGTGTTTCTCTGTGGTTTCAACTAGATAGCAAATTACTTAAAAAAATAGACCTTGACCATGTGTGCTGGCATATGCCTTCATAATAAATAAGACCTACTCCAAATACTTATTTGTTACTGTTTTTCACATTTTTCATATACAGAACCATCATCTAAATCTTTATTTTTTATTTTTTATTTATCATTATTTGTGTGTGTGTGTGTGTGTGTTTGTATGTGTGTGTGTGTATGTGTGTGTGTGTATGTGTGTGTGTTTTACTGGGAATTGGACCCAAAGGAATTCTACCTTTGAGCTACACCCACAGCCTTTTAATATTTTGCTTTGGAATAGGGTCTTGCTAGGTCACTGAGAGTCTCACTACATTGCTGAGACTTGTCCTTGAACCTGTGATGATCCTATCTCAGGCTTCTAAGTACTGGGATTACAGACTTGTGCCAGCATGCCTGGATTGTCACTTAAATCTTGTTTCCTTTCTCCAAACATCTCCAAAGACACCAAATCCATTCCACATTGACCCTAATCTTTTTACCCATTAAATCTTCAGAATCTATTATTTCCTTTGTGCTAAGAGTTTCAATATTGTTCATTGATCTCATTGCTTTTTAAATTATCCACAATCCCCAATATATATGTCATTCTTCTTCTCTCTTTGAGTTTACATGTACCATAAATATAATTAATCCCTTGCAAATACCTGCAATTCCTGTGCCTGTCTTTCTCAATTTTGTATTTGCCAGCAAAATCCCTAAGTTGGTTAAATCCAACTATGTGTATACTAAAAGGATCTGGAGAATAAATGGTTGCCTGAGCTCTGTCTGAAGTCAGGCCCACACATCTCCATCCTAGCACTGACCACCCTAGAACCTTCGCCTACATAGTATGCCTGCTCAGTGTTTGAAATAATTTTGTGCCTTTCCCTCTCTCAGATATCTCTAATTGTTTAAACACCACATGGATTACAATTTTAGCTAATGACTTGGTCACACATTTAATGGAGAACATCTAGTTTGCTTAAATACTTCTATCTCTATCCACACTTTATCTTCCCTTTGTGATAGTGGGTGAAGGCATCTGGCTCCCATCACAGGAAATTCCTCTCTGATCTTCTGGATCTCACCTTCCTCCACTTCTTAAAACTTTTATCCAATAAATAATGATCCTTTTTCTACATCTTTACCAGCTCTTCTGAATTAGTATCATCAGTTTATTCTAATGATTCATGGCTTAAGAAAAATCTCCCTTGAGCACACTCACTGATGTCATCCCACTCTTCATTTCATCTCTCCAAGTCTTCATTCCACCTCTTCTTCATAGCCCACTCTAGTTAGTTTTCCATTACCATGACCCTCCTGAAATTTTGTCCTGGCAATCAATTATATGAAAGGTGTGCTTCTTGTTGCCTACTTCAATGGTCATTTCTCTGTCGTGGTTATGCTTTACTTTCCAGATGTTTCTGACATCATGACAACCCCCTTCTTGACAGGTCTCCTCTTCATCATACAACAATTTCATGCTTTTCTTTCCTTATGTCACTTACAACTGCATCCTTCTTAGTCTAAATTGTCTTTCTCTGTGTGTACTGATCTCCTTAATATTTGGATCTCAGAGTTCAGTTCAGCATCCTGTTGTCCTCAGTAGTCAAATATTTTCTGCAGACATCTCATTCAATATTGAGATTTTAATAGTATCCAGATGATAATGATTCTAACATTTGTATCTTCAGCTTAAAACTTTCAGACACAAGTGGCCATCTGCTTTGGACATTGTCACTTACATGTCTAACAGCTCAACTTTCACTTGTCTAAATGAAACTCATCTTTATTCCTTTATCCCCCAATTTATTTTTCTTCCTGTCTTTCTATTTATCTAGCTGTTAAAGACTAAAAATCTAGCAACTATCCTTGAATTCTTTTATCCTTGCTCTCTACACTCAACCCAACACTGAGTCTTGTTAATTCTATCACTGAGATATATCTGGCATCGGTTCACTTTTCTTTTCATCTCTACTGCAGTCTTAATATTCCATGTCACTACCATCACTGCATGGAATGCAAAAGCTTCCTAATTAATGCCTTGTTTCGACTCTTGTCCCAATTTATATGTTTAATTTTTATTTTTAATTTTCTTATTAGCTAGCATAACTCTTTTAATAGCCTAAAGCAGGTCTCATTACATTATGTCCCTGTTCAAAACTTTTAAATGGCTTCTACAGCTATTACATTCAAATGCATAACATTGAAATCCTTCACCATTACTGCAAGATCCCTGTTTTCTTTCTGTCTTTATCTCTGCTGTTTTCCCTCCTAGCCACTACTTTCTAACTGATAGGTACTGGCTGTCTTGTATCATTGCCTTATCACCTTCGTACCAACGTCTCTTCAGACCTTGTAATTCAATCCTAGTTAAGCTTTAATAATATTATTCTGTATTGTTTTTCTAGAAGCCATTAATCCCATCTGACATTATTTTATTTACATAACCATGTAAGAATGAAGACCTCATTTCTTCAGTTTCACCACTGTACTCTGGCACCTATAACTAGGTCTAGGATAAAGTAAGGATAAAAAAATATTTACTCAATGTAAAATCCATATCGCTCTTCTAGATTCTCCAATACTACTTTTTTTTTATATTTATCTTTAACCTGCAGAAAGGCCCAAGAGCTTGTCAGGCAGAGAGAGACTTCTCTTCAGGCAGAGTATAAGAATAGCTTATCATTATATTAATATTTATTTCAATAGATTAATAATAGAAATATAATTTATTAAATTTTTATTATGTGTTTTTATACATCCCCTAATTTTCCCTTTTAAACACCTTGGTATATTTATCATAATAGATAGAATACTGTTTTTTTGCCTGTAAGTTATCCTCTCCTTAAAAAAGATAGTCTTTTCTCATTCTTTGGTAATTCTCTGGAATCTTATGGTCTGGCAGAATTGATTATGTTCCCTTGAATCAAATGTTGGACTCGTGACCTGGATTGTTAGAATGCTTCTTCTCCCTAGAAACTGCTATTGGATCAGGAATGGTCATGTGATCCGAGTATAACTATTTATTCCTTTTTGTGAATTTTGTTAAAAAGAGTAGGGAAGTTGCCATTTTTTCTTTGACCCAGAATTATATAGAAGTTCAGATTTTATAATTAAAAGTCTCTGTGTGTGTGTGTTTGTTGTGTGAGATCTATCTATCTATCTATCTATCTATCTATCTATCTATCTATCTATCTATCTATCTATCTGTATTCCTACAAGGGAATGCAGATAACTGAGGGGAAAGTGACATGAGTGATGAAGAGAGAAAGTATTGTTTGAGCACATGGATAGCATTTGATATGGTTGGCTATGAAATGTACCCCGAAGACTGACGTGTTAAAAGCTTGGTCCCCAATGCAGCAGTGTTCAGAGGTGGGGATTTTAGGAAATGACTAGATCATGAGGCTATAACCTCATCAATGATTAATCCTTTGGATGAATTAATAATTTGAATGGAGGTGATAGAAACTGTAGGAGGTGGGACCTAGTTGGAGAAAGTTAGGTCACTAGGGTTGTTCCCTGAAAGAAGGATATTTCTTGTTCATTCTCATTCCTTCTCTCTCTCTCTCTCTCTCTCTCTCTCTCTCTCTCTCTCTCTCTCTCTCTCTCTCTCTCTCTCTCATTTTCTTTCTTTGCTTTCTGGCTGCCATGAGCTGAGCAACTTTCCTCTGCCACACCCTCCCACCAGGATGTTCTGTCTTGCCTCACGTCCATAAACTGAAACCTCTAAAACCATGAGAAAAAATAAATCTTTCCTCCTTCAAGCTGTTCTTCTCAGGTATTTTGGTGGCATCAATGAAAAACTGACTAACCACTTGAGTAAAGTTAGAACTTACTGTCTCTGTCACTTTTCACTAAGCTGTGGCAATTAGTTTCCTTTTTGAACTTGAAATAATCTGAATTGCATTTACAAAGCTTGTATCTCATAATGTCCTGACTAACTCAATTATTCTTATTTTATAATGAGAAAAATTGAAGATCAGTGAAGTTAAGAAGCTTTCCAAAAATAAATATTGGAGCCAGACTCTGTGACTTCAGATCCCATGCTCACTCATATTATTATTTCTAAATATCAACACACTCTGGAAATCTTCATAGATTACACCTAGAAATTTCATCTTCATGAAATTCCCTTCAAAATTATTGATAAATAGAATAGGTCGAATGTAAATAGCATTTCAAAATTTGGATAATTTTTCCCCTGCTTTAAATAAAATATTTTATTGTATTTTTCTTTGGGTGTATATACAAGACTTCACACAAGAAAAAAATACTACATTAGCATAATGGTTATATTTATCTTTTATTCTGATTTTCTCATAACACATTATTTAGTTACTGGAATGAAGTTCATCTACTGACAGAATTGAAAGCAATTGAAAATTATGTAAAATTATATAGATGTCAAGATAAGAATCAATGAAATTTAAAGGTTGATATTCCTAATTGAAGTGTATGTGCAAAAGTGGTTACTTTACCAAGAGTATGTAATATCTTTTAGAAAAGTAAAACATAGTTATCATTACTTATATTGGTTGCATTACAAATTACATGGAATGAATATGAAAGACTAATGGATTTAAAATCTGAAAGGTACTTAAATTCCCATTTTACAATATTGTAAGTATTCCAGGATGTACAAACAAGCAAAATTAACATTAGCTAATATAGGAATGAGAATGAACATACTAAAATATTCTTTGATAAGAGAGGTTGAGAGAATTCAAAGATTATAGACAATATTGAATGGCACTACATTGGCAGCTTACTCACATATAATTTTGATTTTTAAAAATGGCTATACTCTCCAGTTAATTAAATCAGAAAACATGGTCATCTTAGATCCCTGCCTCTTTTTGGTTCATATTTTCTATCATTGACATTTTAAATTGAGCCTCTTGCCTTATTGAGGCTATTTTCATTAATGACATTAACTGGATCCTGGCTTAGTTAAGCATCTCTTGTTGCCCAATTTCAGTTTCTTATCTTGCACTAGGCTCTGCCTATTTCAATCCAGCCTCCAGAGTGCTTCTAAGTGATTAATAAAGGCACAGACTTCAGCTGGGGTATAGCTCAGTGGTCAAGTGCTTCCCTAGCTTGCATGAGGTTCTGAGTTTGATCTCCAGCATTGCAAAACAACAACAACAAAATCCTCAGATTTGACCATTTAATGTTTGTTGGGATATATGAGGGCAAAGAAAAACATGGACCCATAGCAGGGAACAGGCATCATTTAGGAATAAACCCTGGAAAGAGGCATCTGACTAGGGAGAAAGTCCATGAGAGTCAGAGAGCCCATATTCTTACAAGCTAGGGGCTTTTTATGGGGCAAGGAAGGGGAGGGTGCAGGAACAGTTGTATAAGCCACTGGTTGGTGTGCCAGTGGCCAGGTCATCTCGGGGCAGGGCAATGGTCTGGGGGCATTTCTCTTTTTTTGTTCTTTTGTTTTCTTTCCTCTTACTGCATGATCTCATGACCAGGCCTCACAGTCAGACCTCACAGTGCCATGCCCACAGTTTTAATGCTTAATATTCTTAAAATCCCCTTTTTCCTGAAGGAGAAATTTAAAAAATAGGGACATTCATGAAGTATTTGCTTTTTAGACACTATCCTTGCAGGAATGAGAAGTGGGCCTTCTCCTTAAGAAATTATAATATAGATGTGTGGCTATGAAGTGAGGAGTCACCCCAAAGCAGATCATGTTAATATAACATGGGAAGTGTTATTACAGAAAGGCACCAACATGTAATAAAGATCAATGGAAGAAGACTTAGCATTTTCCAGTGCTTACAGGAAGGGTTCCTTCGAAGACGAGGCCTGAATTGAGGCTTAAAAAGTTACCCAAGCTCAGAAAGAAGAAAAGGTAAATAATTATTTAGGCAGATATAGGAACAGGAGAAAAGTTATCAAAGGGTGAGGGATAGTGTTTCCAATAACTTCAAGGAATTCACTATTAAGAAAACATAATCTATATGTTAGGAAGTAAGGCTCAGAATGATGAAACAGGAAAGAGGTATGAGAGATCATGAAGATCACTACATCACAAAACCATTCAAAAGCTACGAATTGAGACATTACTCTGTTCCCCGCACTCAGCTGAAGATACAGAAAATACTCCAACCAAAGTTCTCCTAGTTTTCTCTGGATTCACAAACTTTAAGTTAAGAGTCAAATACATAAATTGAGTGCAAATTCTGAAGAATACTATGAAGGAAAACACAAATGATTGATATAAAAGGTGAATGAACATACTTTAGCTGTGATGGTTAGGGATGTGATCTCTGAACAGGTTTCATTTAAAGAGAACAAATGAGCATGTGCACAGTTGTATGGTGCAAATAAAAAGGCCCCATTGTAGGAAAGTTCTTGGCTTCTTTGAAGAACTGAAAGACCATTATAGCTATAACAAATAAGGGAGAGGGTGGTTGAAAATGAGATTGACAAGATAATAAGGAACCTCCCTCACAGAACCTTCAGAGATCATGGTGAATTTTATTTCAAGTCCAATGAGTAATCTCCCCATGGTTTTAAAGAAGCAAGCATATACCACGATATTGAGTTCATATCTCTCAAATATTGGGCAACAAATAATATGTTTTAATCAGGGAACTTCAAAGTTGAGTTTATGATGATTCAGTCTAGGCTGGGAAGAAGAGTGGAATAAATATGAATTAAGACCAAGGGAAAATATACTGATTGGGAAGATTAGTTACTTTGAAAACAGATTATGAGGCTGATATTTTCATATAGAAAAGAATAAAATGAAGAAATGTTTAGGGTTAAAACCACCTGAATTTTGTGATTCTGTGAAGCAGGATATAACAAAGATGAAGCAGTTTAGGATAATGGTAGGTCTTGTTACAACATGGTGAAGCATACTACTATGAGATGACATTAGAGAATACAAAAGAAAAGGCAGTTGGAGAAGGTCATTACATTGTTTCTTGTATCTTTGGGGCTTGAGACACCATGGGAAGCTAAGTGGGTGTATATAGATGGAAGTTTGGTACAGAATTTAAAAGTCAAAGAAAATTGACTCAGCTGGGCATGGTGGGGTACACCTATAATCTCAGTCCCTAGGAGGATGAGACAGGAGGATCACCCTGATTAAAAAAAAATAAGGCTAGGGACTCAGTTGTTGGGTTCAGTCCTGAGTATCAAAAAAAAAAAAAAAAAAAAAAAGCCAGTGATACCGATTTCAGTTATCATCTTAATCATCTTATACGTATTTCTAAATGTATGTTTAAGCTATAAGTGAATGTGAAACTACTCATTGCATTTATATAGAATTAGAAGAAAAGTAGAGAAAGAACTGAATCCTGAAGAACATCAACATTAAATAATGGATAGAGGAGAATCCTCATTTTGAGACTAAGAATGAATGATAGGAAAGGCAGGTGAATTTGAGTGAGCCAGGATAGTGGAAAGTACAAAGAAGGAATGCACATGTGACACTCACAAGTGCAACGGATGATGCCATGGAAATAAGAATGAAAAGTGTCCTTTAGAATGAGCAACAGCAGGCACAGTGATAATGATGGTCAGAGCAGTCAAGGTGGAATGAGGGAGCAGTATCTGGCTTTCAGTGGAGTTAGGAGCTAAGAGAGGAGGATCAATCTTCATGAAGTGACTGGGAGAAAGAGGGCTTGGTAGCTGTTGGCATCACCCAATGTGTTATTTTTTTTTTAAATTATGTAAGATGAGTCAGGCTTCTTAAACAATAAGTAAAGTGTAAGAAAAGTGGAGAGATCAATGACAAAAGAGAAAATTCCAAAGGGATTGGAATCAGTGTCCCTGAGGAGAATGGCAAAGAACGTTGATCCAGAAGTAGAAATCAAGTATATAGTAGCACCGGGGGGCTCAGTCCAAATTCTTCAACATGGCAGTTAAGAACATTTATAATCTGTTTCCAAACTATCATCAGATCTCACTTCCCATCATTATGTTCCACACAAATTCTCACCCCTTTTCTTATACACATTCTGCCTATTCTGCTTTAACCAACAGAGGACTATGTCTTCAAAAAACACCATACACTTTCACGCTTCTATTATGCCATGTTCTTTACTTTTCCCTCTTCCTCTCTTCCAACCCAAATCTATACCCTTACCCTATATCTTTTTTGGTACTGGGGATTAAATACAGGAGCATTCTTCTGAGTTACACCCCCAGTCCTTTTTATTTTATTTTTGAAACAAGGTCTTGCTAAGTTGCTGAGGCTGGCCTCAAACCTGTGATCCTCCTGTTTCCGCCTCCCATGTACTAGGATTATAGGTATGAGCCACCACACCCAGACTTGCCCCATGTCTTAGTTGCTTTGGCTGCTATTATAAGACCTTCTGACCTAATCATATCCCAAAGGTCTCACTTCTTAATATTATCACATTGGGTATTAGGGTCCAAAATATGACTTTCGGAGGACACCAAAATTTATACCATAGCATTCCACTTTGGCCTAATACCTATCTTCTACCCAAAGCTCACATGAGGAAATATTATTTTAATTTTATGAAAATGTCTTTTTCCACTTCTCATCTAGATGCAAACAAATTGTCAATACTTCCTTTCCCACATTCTTAATAGATTTACCTACTATTTTTTTCCATGCTTGTATACCTGGCTAGAAAGGGATCTCTATGAGGCCAAGGGTCATGTTTTATTTAGCTCTAAAACCTATTGCCTAGTTCAATTGTCTAGAACATGAAACTTTTTACATTTCATTTGATGACAACATGACTATCTATAGCTTCCATGTTAAATATGGATGTTTTGATGTCTCATCTTAAAATTATTTCTCTAATTATTTAGACACATTCTTCAGTTTGGAAACTTTAAAAAAAGTCTTAATAATATTCAGAATCCCTTGGAGTTCTACTTGATGGATGTTCATCTTTTGCATTTTCTCATATTACTTTGTGATATCGAGTTGAATAACAGCCATGTATGTGTAATTAGTAAAATATGCAAATATTTCATGTCATTATATTTCAGCTTAAGAATCAGAATGAATAATTATTGTAGTTAATGTGTTTGGTTGTATTACTTTCTTCAAATGTTTCTCCCTTCAAATTTTCTCCCTGAGAAAATTAATTGTAAATATGTACTGACTGCTCCATTCATTCATCAAGCATTTATTGTGAGGCATACAGATATCAATAATAATATATCTTCTTTTCAAAGAATGCACATTGAATTAGACAGCAATAGAAAAATAATATGAAATTACTTTTCTTGAGTAAAACTTTTGTTTATAAAACAATGGAAGCTACTTCTAGATCATTGCCTTGGAATCTCTTGTTGGAGATCATGCCCAGATGTTTGAAACTTCTTGTCAGGAGTCTCCTGAATCCCTTCAGTGGTTGTGGAGGAGACACCTGAGATGGGATGTAGCAGGATGTCCTAGATGGTAGCTGATGTCTCCATCTCTTTTTGAAGAGCTTTCTCCATACAAGGTGAGAGGCAAGGTCTGGATTTTCCAGCACTCAATTGACCTACAAGGGCTGAGGTTTGGTGCCTGCCCTTCTGCCCAAGTGGATGAGATATTAATCTGCTTGACTCAGATTCAGTACATGACTGGCTACATTCATTTTTTTTAAATAAGTGAGTCTCATTGTTTTCCTACTTGATGGAGCTGACTGGACAAGGAAACAAGCAGATGTCGATCTTTGTTCTCTTCTCTTTACATTTGAATGCTGAATGCTTTTGTTTCTTAAAATAGTCCAGTACTAAGATTCATTCATGGAAGAAGAAATAGGTGCTCCTCAAGTCTAGTCTAAGCAATCTTTTCAAATTAGTTTATCGAAATAACTTGGATTTGGAGTCTAGTACAGTTAATGATTAAATGGCATTTGGATTTCCCTTTCATCTGTATCCCCTATGGATTCTTTCAGAGAAGTGGTAGCTGTGCTGAGACAAGATTCAGGTATCCTTTAGAAATCTGGATAAAATTAAGTTTATTGCTTTCAAAGTCTCTCTCTAAAGCTTTAGGTGCTCCCTGATCAATGGGTCCAACCACAAATACACATTTGATTATGGTTCTAAATATAATAATATACTTAAAGAATCAAAATCACTAAACTCATAAATTATTCATTAAATTTTTCATTGGTCAAATTTTTTCATGTTGCATGTGCTAAGTTAATGATGATTAGTAGTTTATATGGATTCCTTTCCACTTCCCACAGCGATAGACTAACAAACATGACCCATATGAATGAACTGAGTCCCTGCTTGGAGAACAGGCCTTGGCCTCAGACTATCTTCACACTCATAAAAGACAGACATTTACTTGAAAGCCATCAAGCCATTCAAAGAATGGGAATCAATGATTTCTTTCTGGAGAAACTTGTAAAAACTGGACTTCTTTATTACATATAACAAGAGCTCTTGGATAGAACAATTGTTATACTTTAGGAATAATTATCAAAGAAAAAAGACAAGCTTCCTTCACTTAGACATGTAGAAATGATCTTGTTTATACAAAATTCATTTTGAAAGAAACAGCACAACTTTTATGAAATTTGAGTTTGTTTCCAATACCACAATATTATGCCACATTAATAATTTTATGATTGCATTTGATACTACATTTATCATGAAAAATTATACCTTCCAAAAACTGTTTTTCTTAAATATATAAAGTAATAGGAATTTGTGATGTATGTTTTCTTTCCCTGGTACAGTTAATGATGGCTCCAATACATAAAGTGCTCAATAAACCAACTGGTTCATTATGTTGAAGACGTGATCGACAAAACTGCTAACTTCCTAAAATAAAAAGGTTTCTAAGTGAATGGAGAAGATGTGCAGATTCTAGATAAATTTTAAAAATTCATACAGCCTGTGCATTTCTCCAGGACAAATTGTGTGTGTGTGTGTGTTTGGTTTGGGGAGCAGAAGATAAGGGTCTTTAGCTATCCAAGCCACTCATGCTGTTTCAAAAATAAGAGGTCAGTATGATTCTATAATACAAATACAAAACCAGACTTCAGAGTTATTTTTGGTTTCTTGGAAAAGCACATGCCTGCCTAGTTTTACCTACAATCTTTGAAAGTATTTCTTTTCAGATAGTTAATCACATTTTATGATGGTGCAGTGGCATGGCAAATTTGCAAGCAGCTGTTACAAATTGTATGTTTCAAACCTAAAATAATAAATTTTTTTTTTATTATTATTCTGCAATTTAGCATTTTTCTAAAGATTTGCTACTTTACAACTGTATGGATACTTAATATCATGATGAAAAGTTTTCAATATATTAGGTAAGAAGATGAATAGCAATAACACAAGATTTGCTCTCTGAACTTTGATGTTATGAAGTCCTTTTGTATTTATAAATAAAACACTATTGTACCCTAAGATTCACTTGGCTTTTTCCATATTTTTAGCAAAAGAATATAGCAGTAGTATTCATTGAAGGGATGTATCTTTTATATACTGAATTGGGTATTGTCCAATATAAAGTTTTTAAACCTTAAATGTATTGCAATAGTCAATATAATTGCTGAACAAATATAAACAATTCATGAATATCTGTATAAATATGTATACAAGTGGTTTATTTATAAAACATTACAAAAGTGTAGAGTCTATTTGTGCCAATCTGAGAGCAAGGCATAGAGCCAGAGAGTTGATTTAAAATAATAATATCTTTCTTAACTAAGTGACATTCAAAGATTTACCTAAATTCAGATGAAATATTTAGAATGTTGGGGGAAAAAAAGGACATTTGTTATCTTATATCTGTTATCTATCCAGTGCAAGACTGGAAGCAAAAATGATAAAATTTTGAGAAATTACTACGTTGTGTAATGGAGTCTATCCCCAAATCACATACTCTATTTATCTTGGTCACCACACTCTGTTTACTGAACTAAATACTTCCAGAAGCCAAGTCATTCCTCAGTAGTAAATTAGGCACTTAGGAAGATATGTGCATTGTTAAAAATTTCTGGAAGAATCTCCTGCTCCCTCTGTTTAAGAATAGTATACATGGTGGGCATTCAAAGTAAACTCCCAACCCCTACTCAGCACTGCTCTAGATCCTTGCCGGGCATCCTGTACCCAACTTAGAGAGCTATCATCTAGCCATACCTCAAGAATATACACAAAATATTGTGGTCTTTTCAGTTTTTCATCTTCCATTGCTGGATGGATCTTATTAATCTTAGGATGTAATCTGAACATTATTCTTTGTATTAGACCTGGGTGCAGTAACAATGTTGTTACTGTCTCGATGAGCTTTTCCAAGTCATGATCATACATAAGTTTTGCAGCTTGTGTCTTCAGAAATAAAGAGCAAAATAACATACCTTCTGAGCCAGGCGTGGTGGCACACTCTTGTAATCCCAGCCTTTGGGAGGCTGAGACTGGAGTATCCGGGTTCGCGGCCAGCCTCAGCTACCTAGTGAGGCCCTCCGCAACTTAGTGAGACCGTGTTTCAAAATAAAGAATACAAAATAGGACTGGGTGTGTAGCTTGGAGGTAAAATGCCCTGAGTTCAATCCCCAGTACCACAAAAAAATAAAATAAAAAAAATAATAATAACATACCTTCACACCTTCTAAAAAGGAAATATGCTTACTGTGCTACAAAGCTATGTCAATATATGCTTTTGGATGACCGTAGCTGTACATTTGGATTCATGTAAGAAATGTTAATTTAAGCCGGGCGTGGTGGCGCACGCTTGTAATCCCAGCATTCGGGAGGCTGAGACTGGAGGATCCGGGTTCGTGGCCAGCCTCAGCTACCTAGTGAGGCACTCCGCAACTTAGTGAGACTCGGTTTCAAAATAAAGAATAAAAAATAGGTCTGGGGGTATAGCTCGGAGGTAGAATGCCCCTGAGTTCAACCCCCAGTACCGCAAAAAACAAAAAACAAAAAAGTTAATTTAATTATCTAATTCCATATGCATATATGCATATATATTTGTTGTCATACGGAACTGTGTTAGCTTTCTTTCACTGTGACCATAATACCTAATACGAACAATTTATAGGAAGAAAGATTTATTTTGGTCCATATTTTCAGAGGTAGAGTCCATAGTTAGTTGCTTATCTCATGGCATCTGCAAAGGAGAGAGAGAGAGAGAGGAGAGGAGAGGGAGAGAGAGAGGAGAGAGAGAAAGAGGAGAGAGAGAGAGAGAGAGAGAGAGAGAGAGAGAGAGAGAGAGAGAGAGAGAGAGAGAGAGGAGAGAGAAAGAGGAGAGAGAGAGAGAGAGAGAGAGAGAGAGGGGGGGGGGCAGGGAATATATAAATACTTTCAGGGCGTATCCTCAGTGATTGATTTCCTCCAAATAGGTCCTACTTCCCAGTAGTATTCAGCTATTAATAGATTAATCAATTTCCTGGATTAATTCACTAACAAGTTCAGAGTCCCCATGACTCAATCACTGACTAAAGCCCCACCTCTAAAACTGGCCATTGGGGATCATGCTTTTTTTTAATTTTAAAATTCTTTTTTATACTTTTATTGATGCATTGTAATTACACATCATAATAAGCTTCAAAGTCATACAAATATACATGCACACATCTCTTGGTGTATTTCCTCCACCTCTCCCCTTCTTCCCCCTCCTCCTCTCTCCATACTTGTTAGTGAGCTTGGTAGTGATACCCTAATATGTGGACATAGCATTATTTGAACTGATTTCTCCCTCAATCCTCCTTTTTCCCCTTCTTTTTCCTCCCTTCCCCAATGTTCTTCCCCTACTTTGCCTGTCTTTCTCCTCATTTATCTGAATTTCCCTTTGTTTCCTGTTTTCTCCGTAGCTTCCACATATGAGAGAAAACATATAACCCTTAACTTTCTCTCACTAGCTGATCTCATTTAGCATAAAGTTCTATCCATTTTCCTGCAAATGACATAGCTTTGTTCATCTTTATGGCTGAGTAGAATTCTATTGTGTGTGTGTGTGTGTGTGTGTGTGTGTGTGTGTGTGTGTCACATTTTATTTATCCAATCATCTATTGATAGGAATGCATTAGATCTCATCTGATCTTTTTAGCTAAGCAGGGTTGGGCCTGGTTAGTACTTGGATGGGGGATCATACTTTTAACAGGAGAGTCTGGAGGACCTAAACTCTAACAACTCTCTAAAAGTGAGGTTTTAATAAAGAAGACAGTTTGTAGATAGCACCCTCTTTTTTTCTGTTATTTTTCCCCATAGGGGAAAGATTTATGGGTTTGAGAACACAGAAATATAGAGAGCTCTGTAAAGATTTTTATTTTGATTTTGACTCTGGTGTTATATAATAATATATATTAACTTTAAAATATCATGTGTTATTTAGACCATAGTCTAATATCCTATGGTCTCTGCTTTTCTTCTTGTTTCCATCTACCTCCTATCTTCCTCCTATCTTCCTCCAACCTGAGCTCTTTCCAAAGTAGCTTAACTCTACTTAAATTTAGGATTTTACTTGGTTCCAGAAAGGTCTGTCGTCCCCTTCCTTCCTTCCTTCCTTCCTTCCTTCCTTCCTTCCTTCCTTCCTTCCTTCCTTCCTTCCTCCTTCTCTCCCTCCCTCCCTCCCTCCCTCCCTCCTTCCTTCTTTCTTTCTCTCCTCCCTCCCTTCTTTTCTTTGTCTTTTTCTTTTCCATTTTTCTTTATTTTAATGACCATAGAAGTAGAAAGTAAGACCTTCTGGCTGTTTATGTAACACAAAGTCCCAAGTGTTATGCTTGGGAAATAGATTGAATTTCTAGGGGTTAAACAAAGGCCATTTAAAATGTATGAAAATAAGGATCCCTAATCAATTCTATTTAGATGTGTGTATGATAAAAATATTTAGTATCCAATAATAAGTGATTTCTGCATATATAAATATATCACTTTGAATCTCACTATGATGTATAATTATAATGAAACAATAAAAGTACAAAAATAAGACTATTTGCTTCTTTTTGCTTTTTTTTTACACATCTACTTGATAGTATCTTCAGCTCTTTTGCACCAGTTAGTAACATGCCACAGTAGTAAAACAAACCCTTTTTCTGCCTCCTTTGACTCTGTTCTATTTGTCTCCCTTAGGATTTTATCAATATAAAGAGGAATTGCAATGCACCATAAAAACATTGTAAAAGGTCTATTTGCTTTTTTTATTTTTTAGCATATCAGCTTGATGGTTTCTTTAGCTCTTTTGCACTAATTAGTAACATACTACACTTGTGAAACAAACCTTCTGTCCTCCTTTGGGTCGATATGAAAAGAGACACAGCCAAAGATGGATGAAAACATAAAGAATACATAAATAGAAGGAATTCTTCTTGTGTCCACCTTATCCCTTGACTTCTGACTTCCTAGATCCACTGTAGAATTTGCTGGTGATAAAAAAGTAGACCTGGTGGGTTATTATCATTGGTGTCTATACAGTCACGAAGAGAGGGATGACTGTATCTGATCTGCCTCCTGAATGCTGAGGTCGTGGTAGAAGGTAGAAGATCACAGAAAGCCTGGGTTCCACAACTTCTTTTACCCTTCTCAGAAAAATGCTTTCTTTCCACAGCTTAACTGCTTGGCCCTCAGGGCAGCCAGCTGTTACACTGTTTGAGCAAAGTCCTAAAGGAGTGAGCAGAGCATAAGAAACCTTTTAATACATATTTTATATACTTCAGATCACTAATGGAACTACACAAACATATCAATTTGAATATCTATCCCTGGGGCTGTATTTCTGTTATGAATTTTTCTGTAACAGTAGAGATCAAAAAATGAAGACTGTTCTTTTAAACACACCTGACTAGCCAAAAAATGTATAAAGACATATTCTGCACTGGTTTTGTGTATTTTAGTTTATTATTATTTTTCCCTTTTTGAATTTTTTGCAGCTTTATTGAGATATAATTGTTAAATATTGTATATATTTAATACATACCATCTGATGTTTTGATGTTTGTGAACATTTTGAAATGACCACTGAAATAAAGTCAATTAATATTAGTTGAATTTTGTGTATTTTTTACTTTTTATGTTTAAAAAATTAAAATTTACTTAATTTCATATATGTCATCAAAAGTGGAAACAAAATCATTTAAGGAAAGAAATCATCTAAAAGGGGAAAATAAGCCGGGCGTGGTGGCACATGCTTGTAATCCCAGCATTCGGGAGGCTGAGACTGGAGGATCCGGGTTCGCGGCCAGCCTCAGCTACCTAGTGAGGCACTCCGCAACTTAGTAAGACTCTGTTTCAAAATAAAGAATAAAAAAATGGTAAAAAATGGGGCTGGGGGTGTAGCTCGGAGGTAGAATGCCCCTGAGTTCAATCCCCAGTACCACAAAAAATAAAATAAAATAAAATAAATAAAAGGGGAAAATAATGATATTCATAAGAAAAACTTGCCATGAATTCATTTTTTAAGGAATAAATTTTCATACAATATTACTTTGAAGCTGTCTTGATGTCAAAGTTGCCATATTTAAATTTGAAAAAAATTCTTGGCCAGGGGTGGTGTTGCACTCCTGTAATCCCAGTACTTGGGAGGCTGAGACAGGAGGATCACAGGTTTGAGGACAGTCTCAGCAAGTAGTGAGACTGTCATCAACCTAGTGAGACTCTGGTTCCAAATAAAAAATAAAATCGGACTGGGTATGCAGCTTGAGGTAGAATGCTTCTGGGTTCAATCCCTAATACCACAAAATGGAAAGGAAGAAAAGAAAGAATGAAAGGAAGGAAGGAAGGAAGGAAGGAAGGAAGGAAGGAAGGAAGGAAGGAAGGAAGGAAGGAAGGAAGGGAGGAAACTAGGCTGGGAGTGTACCTCAGAGGTAGAAAGCCCCTAGGTTCAATCCCTAGTAACACACACACACACACACACACACATACACAGAGAGAAAAATTCATAATGTGGCTACCTAAAAAAAACCAAAACCAAAAAACAACAACAAGATGTATGTCCTGATATCCCAATGCTTTAATACTTACCAGAAATTCTATGGGTTGTTTTCTGAAATTATTTTATACTGCAGGGGAATTCTTGGTATTCTTCATTTTACATAAGAGAAAACTGACTCAGAGAAGTCTTGGTATTTGGTCTTGTCACACTATTAGTGATCAGTAGACTCAGGACTGAGGGAGCTCTTTTCATATCACTGGAACTTTTTGTATATTTGAAATGTATTAATCATTTAAAATTTTCTGCTCTTCAATGCAGCAGAGCTACACTGACCATAAAAGGCACAGATGGACTGAGAACTGTCTTATCTACGACTTTTTCCTCAGACTTGACTATGGAGCTATCTGCAGGGTTCTGGGCTTTCTTTCACAGCATGACTGAATAAGTCCAAGCAGCTCATGAACTTGATGGGATTATAAAGGGCTGTAACAGGAAAAAAAAAAAAAAAAGTTCAAGCATCATCTACCAGCTGAGGCATGCCAATAAAGAGGAGTCCAGCACTTCTCTGACTCTGCTAGTATCTGTGGCCTTTCACGCTCATGGAGGTTTGTTAGACACACCAAGCTTAGCCCAGCTGTGCCACTCAGTTGGAAGCAAATCATAGGAGAGAAATGCAAACACTGTAAGAATGGTGGTCTTCTACAGCTAGAGGGGAAAAGAGGAGAGAAATATGCCAGGCAGCCTATGCTCTCCAAGTGAATGCAAATTTCAAATGAGAAAGAAATTCCTAGATGTTTAAAACTGTAAGTGCACAGGTATGCAACAGTAAAACACAAAACAAAACAAAGATTGAGAAATCCTGATGAGTTTTCAATTCAAATTTACAGATTCTAATAAAAATATGATTAACATATTGTATTGGTCATGGAATAGGAATTGGAACTCATGACTAATGTTTTATGCGTTTTTCTTTGTTCACCAAAAAAACAAACAAAAAACAAAAAACAAAAACTTCAAATGTAATATTATCTTCCAGAGGAATCTCAAAGAGTAGAAGCAAGAAATAAATTTCTCTCCATTGTATTCATATTTGTGCAGAATATTCAAATTAAAACATATTAAAACTGGTATACTATTTTAAAGAATAACAATATAGAAATAAGGTAAGTGATTGGGGGAAAATAGAAAGATGTGTTCTGTAAGGAAACCACACTTACTTGAGAGGTTAAGGGAAACAGCAAAACTCTTATAGTCTACCATAGGTTCCCAAAGTAGGTGACACCACCCCTATAGGATGCTGGAATATAATAGAGATATATAAAAGAATGCAAATTTGCCACTGCATCATTCTGTTTATTTGCTTAAAGAAAATAAGTTTCTAGGAAGGGGTGCTGAGTAATTTTTTTTTTTTCTGAAAAGTGAGCCATAGTACCAAAATACCAAAAAGTTTGGAAAACTTTGGAAGTTGTGAGGTCTCTTTCTGTCCCAGTGACTTGGGCCAAATCCTAGACTCTTTGAGTCTAGGGTTTGTGTGTGGGGTTAAGAGGTAATATTTTGAGAGTGTAAACTGTGAGGCATATTACTTATGTGTGGTTCTATTATTATTACTGATAAGTAGCTATTTTAACTTCCATGTTCCAATGACCAAAAACTCTATAGGCAATGATTCGCTGTTAACAAGGGTTTTAACATCTTCTGACAACTCATTACAACATTCTTGTCTGTTAACAATGCAATCTGTTGTACCCTTCCTGTAGCTCAGTGAGAGAAGCTGGGGGTTTTTCACGGTTCATTCTAGCAGGTAATTCTCTGACTTTACTGGGTAGGAAGCACTCTAAGAAAGATTGTCCACCCTTTTCATGTACCCTTAGCTTCTCAGAACAAAGGAGAGTCCTTGTGACATTATTCACTCCACTTTCTTGCATAATAAGAGATTTTTAAAATGATTAACTCTTTTAAAAAAATATACTCCTATTGGTGCTTTGTAATTACAATATGAGATTTTGATGTAGGCTCTTTTCCTCAATTCAGACTGTAGATGGCAGAGATTTCCCCAGAGCCATTTTGCTTGGTTGCTGTTTGTATCAAAAAAGGCAAAATTATTTGAGTGCAAATATAAGACACATTCTTTTGACGTGTGTGTGTGCAGCACATACAAAACAGAAGTCATTTTTTAAGAAAGTACTAAAATGAGAATAGAATATTAAAATCTGATTAGACTTATTAAACAGGCCCACAGAGGAAATTCCAAAAGAGCTGCCCAGGCCCATCCCTGAAGCCATGTAAATGTGTGCATTCTCTGAGGCTTCTGAACATGCTGCTCTGATTGTACCTGACCTGGCAGCTTCTAACTCAGTCCTAGGCTGGTTATACATGTTCAGAGGAATGTTAATTATTGGCTGTAATCTTCACAATATCCTAGAGAAAATAACAAGGGTAAGTACTCTCATTTAAGAAATATAGACATTTAGAAATGGAAGTGTTGCCTTCACGTGTATGAGCCTTTTGTGGACACATATGTGGACAGGAAAATGAGTACTCTCGTCTTATGGGCCTATGAGACATAGACTCACGGAGCCAGAGTGCTAAGGTCGATGCCTTTGTGCAAAGAGATCTTAGCAAGCATCTATTCTCTCAGGTAAGGAATCTGAGGTTAACAGGCTTAACTCATCTACCTAGTTTATCACAATAATAAAAGTTTAATGGAACAGCAAATGAAGAAGCATTCTGAATTTTTACCTTAAGAAGAGTGGTTTAAACATTTTAATAATCTTTTTGCTTCCTGTTGACATCAAAATATATTCATCTTTTTCTCCTGTTTAGGTCAGACTTTGCAACATGAATAAAATTTTCCCTCTGTATCTTAGAGGTATTGAAATCCGGTCTCCTGTGTGTACATTCCTCTTAAAGAGAACAGCTGGTTCTATCCTTGGCATCCTAATATTTTTTAGCTTTATTGAAGACATGATAAATTAGGGAACAAAAAGAACTCCCTCTACATGACAGTAGCACTTTTGGGAGGTGGAACATGTACCTCTGACTCAAGTCTGAGTTATTATAAGAAAAACAGTAAAGGAAGGAAGAAGGTTTTAATTTCCCTGTGTTGAAGACAGTTTGTCAGGATGAGAGACAGACATGCGGGACGTGCACAGGCTTGCACTTCTATTCAGGGATGAATAGGGCAAGTGTTTCATCTGGGCTGTCTTCAAAGCATTGCCTGGAATGCAAAATGACAGGGTTTTTCTGAAATAGAATTCTGTTTGAAAAACCAAGAAGAGGTGATGGATTTTTAATGTCCATTTCAATGCCTCCAATGTCTCCTTCTGTGACCAGAACAGAGATGGGCCTGAGGGATCTTATTTGCACATCCCACCACATGGGGACACATATGAGGTACCATCTATGAGAGATTGGCCCTCACCAGACACCAGATCTGTTGGCACCTTGATCTTGGACTTCGCAGCCTCCAGAACTGTGAACCACAGGTTTATGTTGTTTATAAATTACCAAATCTGAGGGATTTTGTTTTACCAAAAAGGCCTAGGATAAATAGCTAAGGAGATAAAAAGTTGTGCACATTTAGTATGCATCAACCACTGTGCTTTTCACTGACCAAGCAAATACAATGTGGTCCTCTTAGTATGAAGAAGAGGTACTGTTATGACTTTGTTTTCCAGATGAGGACACTAAGGCTTAGAGAGGGAAGGTGTCTGAGGTCACACACTATGGGACAGAGTCAGGAGTCAGTGTCAGGTTCGACTGCTATAAAATCAATAGGTCTAAGTTCTCAACTCAAAGAGAATTGTGAAATTTTCATGCAATAAAAAACCTGGGGATGCTATTACTGGAATCAAGGCAAAAGCAGCAAAAATCATTCTCTCTCTCAATCTCAACCCTGAATTTATAAAATATGCCTATGTATACCTATACTTCTGAGTTGTCAAACCCGTTTCTAAGAAAATATTTTGTTTCTGTTTTTGCAAACATTTTTACTAAGTTTTTCTGCAGTCCCTTAAGCTATTCCTTCAACAAAAATACCATCTTTTTACTTTCAAGTTATTTTTAACTCATAATTTTTTTTTGTTTTTTGCGCACTGGGGATTGAACCCAGAGGCATTCTACCTCCGAGCTATACCCCCAGCCCTATTTTTTATTCTTTATTTTGAAACCGAGTCTCACTAATTTGAGGAGTGCCTCACTAGGTAGCTGAGGCTGGCCGCGAACCCGGATCCTCCGGTCTCAGCCTCCCAAATGCTGGGATTACAAGCGTGCGCCACCACGCCCGGCTTTAACTCATAAAATTTTATATGTAGAAAAAAGAAATATTTTAAATACTAAGAATGACAGAAAACTTATGGATAAAGGAATATTATGGAATCAGCTGAGCAAGTGGGTAGCAATGGCTTTCAAACCCATTTCAGTTCTCCATGCCAGAATCTCTAGTCCTCAGATACATCCTCAAAGGCCATGATTTTCCATCTCCTTTTCAGCATACATGAGCACATCAAATTTAGGGAGACTGGCTACAAAGGGTTATTGCAAAAAAAAAAAAAATCTTACTGAGTTTGGTTTATTAGCAGTTCTTACTCATTTGTTTATTGTTTAAAATATATGTTTAATTTTTGTGTTAGGCCTTTTTTATTACTTAATTCAAATTTGTAATATGGATGAGATATGTACAATTCTTTGAATCCATTGTCTTAAGAATTTGCATTAGATGCATCAAGATATTTCCAAATATATCCTACATATGTCATAGCCCTGACTAGTTATTGAAGGACGGATATGTTCTAAGACTCCCAGTGGATTTCTGAAACCGCAGATAGTTTTGGACCCTGTGTAAACATTCTAAATACATACCTATGATAAGGTTTAATTTTTAAATTAGGCATTAAAAGAGATTATCAACAATAACTAAAAATAAAACAGAATAATTACAATATAACATAACAAAAGTTATGTGGATATTGTCTCTCTCTCTCTCTCTTTCCAAATAGTGAACTGTTTTTTATTGTAATATGTGAAATTACAAAATGTCAATATGATGAGATGAAGTGAGGTGAGTGACATAGGCATTTTGACATAGTATGAAGCTACTATGTAAGGGTTACTTGTACACTAGTACTATGATACCTTGATATTAATCTGATAACCAAGATGGCTACTAAGTGACTAATGGGCAGGTAGTTTATACAGTGTGGTTACACTGAACAAAGGGATGATTTAAATCTCAGATGGGATAAAATGACATGAGATTAAATCTCACATCACTCAGTATGATGTATATTTTAAAACTTTTGAATTATGTATTTCTGAAATTTTCTACCTAAAATTTTTGGATCATAGTCGGCTGCTTCTATCTGAACCCATAGAAAGCAAAACTGTTGGTTGGGGAACTACTGTATTGTTTTTAACACATAAGGAACTGTTTAATTAAAATCTCATTGGGTCTGTCTTTCATGGATTTTAAGCTAATTAAGCGTTCAGAAGCTTAGATTTTCTTAAGATTGTTATCCACCTCAATGGTTTTCAGTAAAGATAATGCCTTTCCTCCCTTGTTCTGAAGGAACCATTATTGCCATATCCTGAGCTTCCTGGAGCTCTGAGTTGTTTCCAACTTTTTTTAATCCTTAATTGAATTGCTTACCCCCCTCCTCTGCGAAGCATAATATAAAGAAGTGAGAGGTTGATTCTCTAGTTGAACAAAAAGAGTACTGATATAGCATCTGTTCCTCTTAACATTACTCTACGCTATCTAGAGGTATACTTATTCTTCATCCATGAAAATCAAAGTTCCCTTCAGATAATGCTATTTAAGTAACTCCAAGGACAAGATACCTTAACATCTAATGTTCTCTTTTGATCCCTATTGGGTACATTTTTAATCCTACCTTTTAAGACTTATAACTAGGTATAAGACTTATATGACTGGCAATAGATAAAATAAGGATATGATTATTACATTGCATAAATTCTGCTTTTTGTGCAATGGGGGATTTATTATAAACATCAAATCTTTTTTTCCAAAGTATTGCATTAGTTTATAGTTTTCCTGATTAACCACTTACTTTGGAAATAAGGACTTGTTTGAGTACATTAACAGAATCTGGTTGGACTTCCACTTGATCTAGTAAACACCTATTAAAAACTACCATGTAAAGAGCAGTAGTAATCAGTATGTGTTTCAATCAATGCCAAATGAACTATAATCTACATTTCAAGATGCAAGAAGTTCAGAGACATAATTTCCAAATAGATAGCTCACTTGCCACCTTGCCAATGCATCAGTTAAAGAAAACTTTTAACAAATGAGAATAAAACTTGGACATCTTTAGACCCAGAATTGGAAAAATTAAAAGCAGTAATAAAACTGTATGTTGTAAGGACCATAGAGAGAAAGTGGAAAGAGACTCTCATTTTACCTAACATTCATCAAATACTTTTCTAAATACTATAGATATTAACTAATTTAACCTTCACAGAACTAAGTTGTAGACATTCTTATTCCTCTTTATGAATAAAGAAACTGAGGCTGAAGTTAAGTTACTTGTTCAAGATGGGATGGTAAATCTGGTTTATCTAAAGTTTAAGTTCATTTTACCATACCATGGAGAGAACCATTTTGATCTTAAAAGTGTTTCAAAGTTTTTAGCATGTTGTTGTTTATCTTCATAAGTAAATGAGAAGTGTGATATTCTACATGTGGTCAACCTTAAGTGATAGATAATAAAAGGTACTTCTTATTTACATATACATTTAATGGAAAAAGTTGTATTAATAATCAAGGCATAATGAGGGATATCTCTTTGCAAAGAACCAGACAACAATTTCTCTCCCATTTTTATGTTTTTCATCTATAGCTATATTTAAATTTATGTCATTGGCAGATCAGACTTAGAATCAGTTTGTGCCACAAGGCAAAATAAATCGACCATATTAGAAGAAAGGTTAATAGTCATCTTCACTAAGCCCAACTTTTGCAGCACCAAGTTTATTATTACCCTTGAAATAGGAGCGCACTATCAATTTCAAACATCAGGGTATAATAACACACACTCTGCAGGAAACCCATAAAAGAAAGCAGAGGACGCAATAGCTCTACTATTAATAACAACCACTATTTTGGCCATGCGTGGAAAACATCAAGTTCATCTTGGTGCTAGGTATTGACTCAGCATGCCAGCATCTCCCAATATTCCGGCTTAAGTTTAACCTTCTGCTATCTGCCTGGAGTGAGGTGTTACTCCTGTGGCAGCCCTTGCTGGCAGTGCAGAATTGAACAGGTGCTGGCTTCTGGGGAAGCTTATGATTTGTTTCTTCAAATCAGAAAAATAGTCTCTGAAAAAAGTCTACAGTGTGAAAAAAATCAAGAGGAGTGAGCTTTTAAAAATTTCTTCTTTTCTAACTAATTAATTTCAGATTTAAAGAAAAAAAATCATTTTCAAAGGGCTTAATTTTTTCCCATGTTCCAGCTTAATCTGAGGTCCTCAGTTGCATACTTGTTCTCATCCTCATTTTATGGCTTTTGCTTCTGCACAGGTTGGTATTAGTTATGCCCAAAGTGCCACTGAGTGCCACCTGCCTGTTCTGTAGCACTTTGCTTTCAATACACTCAGGCTAAGGGTGTGATAGATTTCTCTGTGTGTAGAGGAAGGTTGGAGGCATAGAAAATAATGTCAAAAGGGTTGAAGTTGCCAGAGTGAGTTGGAGAAGGGGCTCCAGATATATTCTGGAAAGTCAGCAGATAATATCACTGCACAAATGCAAAGAAATAGGGCATTCTGATAAACAGAGGTAGGCTAGAAGTTTGGTCCTTCATGATTTCACCTTGTGTTTAGTGATCAGAATTTACATTTTAGGTGGATAAGGTTGTCATAGTTACACAGTATCTGAGGACAGCAGACTTGTTGGAATGAATGAATGAATGAAGACGCTATACCAATTCCATACATAAATGCCTATGTCCACAAATAGCAGTGAAAGATAATCTTTGTCATTATGAAAAAGGGTCAAGAAATCCAGAGCAACTATGAGAAACTGACATTTCCTAATTATACTGTGTGCCAAACACCATGCTATTTACAATTATGCACTGCATAACAAAATTTTTATCAAGGACAAACTGCATATATGATGGTAATTCCCTAAGGTTATAATAGAGCTGAAAATTGTTGTCACCTAGTTACACTGTACCTATGGCAATGTCCTTAGCACAGTGTATTACTGTTGTGTTGTGGCATGAACAAAACCTACCATGCTGCCAGTCATATAAAAATATAGTGTATGCAATAATGTACAGTATATAATACCTGATATGATAATGAATGGCTGTTACTGGTTTATGCATGTATTATTCCATATTTTTAAATCATTATTTTAGAGTGTGCTCTTTCTGCTTATTAAAAAAGAAAAGTTTGCTCTGAAAGAGTGTGCCATGTTACTCTGGTAGCAGGCTCATACATCTTATCTTTAATGCACCTCTTGGTTGCATCTCAAGGCCACTCCAAGTGACTGACGTATACCATCTAGGTTTGTGTAAGTATACTCTACAATATTCACACAATGACAAAATCTACTGGTAATGCATTTTTTAGAAAGCACCTTCATTGTTAAGTGATGCATGTCTTCCATATTTAAATACCAACAACCATGTGACTAAACATTTTATGGCAACCAGATTCAGGATGGTTCCTAATGTTCTCCACCTTTAGGTATTTGTGATTTTCATGGTAAATAAGGCTGACATGTATAATAAGTAGCATATTATAGAAGTGATAATATGTGACTTCTGAAGCTAGATCATAGAAAACCACTATGGCTTTTATTTAGCTTTTTCTTGGAAAACAGAGAGAGAAGCCAGTTGCCTTGTCACTAGGACATTCGAGCAATTTTTACAAGTAGAGGAGCAAAGGCCTCCTATCAACAAACTGGAATAACTTGCAAAGCATGTGTATAACACACCTCCAGCCTGTTAACCTGCAGATGACTTCAACACTAGTGAATTTTCTCACTGCAAGGTCAAAGACAGACCTGACTAGTAGACCTGGTTCTATTGAACCAGAGCCACCCAGCTAAGCCATTGCCAGATTCATGACCCTAGAAATTATTCAGAATAATAAATTGCTACTGTTTTAAGTCGCTATGGTTCAGGCCATTTGTTACATAGCACCAGATAGTTGATATTACCCTCAAGTTACATATGAAGAAATAAAGGTTATGAGAGATATGGGTATAAAACCTACTAGTTTCTTCATTGATCATCTACCAATAAAGACTTGGACCACAGAGACGGCTGAAGCAGGACACAAGAACCAAGAAGGATTGCAGTCAACAGTGGATAAAAAGGCAGAGTTTGTTTATTCATTTCTTTAACACATAATTCTTGAGCATGTTCTATTCTACGTGCCAGTTACTCAAGAACCAAGAAGAATTGCAACCAGAAGTGGATAAAAAGGCAGAGTTAATTCATTAATTTCTTAAACAAATAATTATTCAATATATACTAAGTGCCAGTTACTGTGCTGGACCATGAGGACATGTCAGTGACCAGCACAGACAAAACTGCCTGCCTTCTTGGAGCTTACATTCCAGCAAGGGGGAATTGATAGTAAATAAGCACAGAAAAAGCCAATTATGAAATATAATAGCAATGAAAGGAGAAGCAGGTGTAGGGAAGAGCAGGACTGTGAGAAAGGCAGCCTGCTGTTGCTTTCCTCCTACATGATCCCTCCTTATAATGAAGCCCTTTATCTGAGGTTGCCCAAATGCAATGTTCTTACTTGAGACATAAAGCATTTTGGCTTAATTTATTGGGAGAATAATTTTTTAGTGGATTTAACTGTCAAAGAAGTTCAACATGGTTCAGCTCTTTTAAGGTAGGCATGCTATTTAAGATGGGGTGAGTTTTGCAGGGTAACTCCTTTTCTACTACCACAGAACAACACTTGTGCAATACAAATGATTTTCTTCTCAATAGCTATGCTAGAAATTCATTTATGTGTGTATAATCTTACATTTCAAAACCAGTGTATTAAAAAGTCAATAAAGATACCTCTTAGAATAAAAATTTGAGGCATGGTTATGATATCTCCAAACAGATGTCCATGAGCCAAAGAAGAAATTAGTCTTCGAATTACAAGTGTGCTTTATCTGTTTAATTCTACCCAGGATCTCTGGCAACTACAAGAGGAACATACTCAGCGCAGTTCTGAGAAGATTAGAAATATAATGACCACAGCTACTCTGTTTGGGAGCACATGGTCTCAGAAAGTCATTTCTAAAATTATGAAAAGGAGAAATTAGTCAGTCATTATGTGTTGATTTCAAGGATTTATTATACTACAAAATGTTAATACTAAAGAAAACTTAAACTATAGGAGTCTCAATCCTTTTGTCCCAAACAGAAGCCTGGAGAGGTGAAATGATTGTCCTTCGACACACTAGCATGAGTGGGTGCTCAGGTCTGGTCTTGAGATAACTCTTTTCAGGCTTCCTCTCATACATGTGTATTTCTCTGGACAGTCCAGTTACTGTCATCTGTTATGACTTATAGAAGTTTGGCTGCTTATTTCCAATGGGACTATAATTGAGATGGCACTAAAGACAGTATTGCATAACAATTTAGAACTCGGGTTCTACAATCTGATGATCAAGCCTCAACTATTGCCATTTTCCAGTTGTGGAATTTAATCAAGTAAATTATTTAAGCTCTTTAAAATCTCAATTTACTCACTGGTACTATAGAGATAAAATAATCTCAATAAATAGTATATACTTCATGGGTTTTTGTGAGGAACAAACAAGATATCACAGGACAACTTCTTAGCACATATAGAACTGTAATTATAAAATATTGTTGTTGTAATCATGATTTCCATTATTACTAGAATAATTTGAAGTCTGAAATTTAAGATATGGTGCGCCTCATAAATTTTTGATTGAGCAACAAGATGAGGCACAATTTATGACAGTTGTTGGCACCTGGAATTTTCATGATCTAAGGAGGCGGAGATAGTGATCAGAAGAGGGGTTAGGGGCTTTGACTTCTTTCCCAAGCCACTGTAAATAATCTCAGTAACAACAATGTGCTTGTTAGACAATGAAGCATGAGAGCAGTCCATAAGCTCCTTTTTCCATCACTCACATTTCCAAGACCCTGAAAGGAAGAAATTCTGAGAAAGGTCTCAGCAAGGAGGTTGGGAAAAGCAATGGGGTGTCTGGATTGGTGATGTTTTATAGTTCAAATCAGGCATAAGAACTACAGAACTGTATTTAAGGAGAATACAAATCCAGTTTCTGAGCTTAGGAGCAAGAAGGCATGAATCCAGTTCCCAGAAAGAAGTGACCCAAGAGATGTGTGCATGTATGTTCCTATCAATCTATACCTCAATGTGATGTATATTAAAAATGTACCAAATAAAGGTATATAAATAAAAAAAGAAGTGACAAGGCTTCACTGTGAAATCCCACTATACACAGGTCAATTAAAGGTATACAATCCTCAGAATGGAACCAGTAATGAGATCGGAACATGACACATGGTATATGCACTGTTAGAGGGAGGTAGGGTACTTAGACTTTGAAATGCAGGTATGGCCATGACCTTCATATCAGAATTAGACACCAATGGGATTGGTAAATCTTCAGCCAAAAAACAACATGGGGAAAGATATAGCCACAGCAACTGAAAACTAAATACCCAGAAATAAGCATGGTAAGGTTTTACCTCCTTCAGGTAGGATCATCTCAGAATCCTGATTAGCTATGTGAATGTGTGCCTGTAAGTGGTTTGTGTGTGCACGAATATAATAGCACACTTTCCTTTGCTTGTCAATATTTCATATAGAATGAGTCAGAAATAGGGCATTGAGGCAGGAAAGTCTACTTTTACTCTTGTGAATACACATTACTTTATTAAAGCTCAGTATCCCTATATATCCATTATAAAAAGTGAGGCTCATTTGCTTACTATAGGTCATATAGGTGATTGAATATGCATCCATCATAATCTTTAAATGTTTGTATGTGTGAGTGAAGATGTTTGACTGCTAAATGTTAACATCTAAAAATGATATCAGAGTGGAGTATATATGCTTGTGGTTGGCAGCACAATGTCTTCTCAAAACTGTCTATGTTTTCATTGTTGCAACTTGTGAATGAATGGTAAATGGGAATTAAGATTACAAAAAAGTTATTGATTTTAAGATAAGGACATTATTGTGGGCTATCTAGGTAAGACTCATATAATTAAGAATCTCTTAAATGAGGAAGAGGAAGATGGAATAGTTAGGGTTAGAATGAAAGGATGTTGACTAAGACATGATTGTCTGTTGCTAGCTTTGAAGGTGGAAGGAGGCTATGAACTGTGATATAAGGGCAGCTGCGGAACACTAGAAGATGGACTATTTACACCCTAGGACCTCCAGAAAGCAATGAAATCCTGCTGACACCTTAATTCAAGCCTAGTGCAACCTGTTGAAAACTTCTGACCTCTATAACTGTAATAGAGTATGTTTGTATTGTTTAAACCACTGTTTGCATTTTTTAAAAACAGCAGCAATAGATAACAAATGCAATGGGATATGCAGTTTTCCAATCTTATGAAACCACAAATAATTTTAAAACTGAAAAATTCAAGAGATGTTTGAGCTCATAGTATGATAAGTTCTGTGTGGACATTGGATCACAGGAACACTGCATCTGACATCATAAAAAATAATACTTATGTGTACTCTTTGACGCCTCACAAAGCTGCAGGCTGTGCCATATATTTCCTAAACAGCAACATTGAGAGCAATCATTTCCATTTAAATGCTACTTTCTACAATCATTTGTTTCTTTTTTCTTTCTTTAATGCATTTTAATTAAAGGTAAGAAGAGAATAAAAAAGACATGGGGGAACTAAGGCAGCTATAATGTGTGGGTGTAAGATTATGAAGTCTGAAGCTCAGTTTGAAGGTAGAAAAACAGTTATTAGAGATGTATTTCTAAGTGAGATTCCACATAAAAGCCAGCATTGAAAATGAGATTTGATGTAGTCAAAAAACACCCTGATTCTTTGTGAATGCATGCTGGTTTTTCTTGAAGTTTAAATAATTTTAATGATGGAAGTCTAAGTCATAGTAATCATTCAACACAGATACTGATCTTATTTGCAAAACATAAATCATTTCACCAATAATTGTTGGGTAAATGCATGCAGTTATTGGTATCCATACCAATTTTGAACATAATATTTTTCTGCATGGAATTAGTTGCCTTCACTAAGCAAAGGGAAAAAAAAAGTAAAATCAAACAATGTGAGATTTTGAAACTATACAAAGGAGAGTCAATTTTCCATGAGGAGATGATCACATCTGTGTCTTTTCTTGGAAAAACAAAAAGAAGAAGTTAATGCTGGCTTCCTTCAGGGACTCTCTCCTGTATTTAGACCAGCTGGAATGTGCTCAAAGAAAGCAAACACATTTCAACATTAGCATAAGCAAAGCAATCTTTCTAAAAAATATTCTATCATGAAAGGTCTCTGAGTCAGTCACTACATAAGCTGTATGTCAGTGTCCTCAGTTACTACAGGTGATCATAAAACCTGTTAAACACATCACTACCAAAGTACAGAAGTCAATAGCCAAGCTAGAATCAACAATATCTTGTTTTCTACATCATTAGGCTCACAGAAAAAGACTATTTGTGGGAATTGAAGAAACTGCTGTTGTGTATTATTGTCATGCATGATTAATAGCAATAATAATTTTCTTGCCATATAACTAGTATATAGTAATGTATTTTAAAATATAATAAGTCTCACTGCTCCCTATCCACCCCGTATACAATACTCATATTTCCTGATGTTTCTCTCCCCTTTGTATTGTAAATTAAATTAAGCCTTTCAATATCATTATGAAAATTAATATCTTATTGAAAAGAGTTGAGAGAGTTCTTTATTCTACAATAAATACGTGAACATATGATAGTGAGGCAAACATACTCATACTTATTTAAATTGTTTAATGTCAAATGGGAAGTACTGCAGTAACTTAATATTAAGAGTGAAACTTTTTGATGTAGAAAGCAAGATATGGTTGATTCCAGATTTGCTATTGACTTGAATTGTAATCTTGCTCCATTCTAGTTGTATGGTCTAGGGCAAGTTACTCATTGTGTCCAAACCTTTTTGCATTTGAATATTTTCTTTATCAAAAAGTTAAAATCAACTGCCTACCTCATAGATTGGTTGTGAGTACTACGTAAGTCAGTCTAAGTTAGATACAGTTTACTGTCCATCCCAATGTATCTTGCCTCTGACCCTCTTCTTTCCCATTGGAGCTCTGATTTGGTCCTGGTACTTTGGTCTTAGTGTAAGTTGGCCCAGATCTTGTTCTAGACGTCTGTTCTGGAGGGAGACGTGACATTTACTGTGTAATGAGACAGAAAGTTAGGGGCTTCTGAAAAGTTTACAAGAAACTTCTCTACAGGAGAAGAAAGGGGCAAGCAAGCACCTTTTTCATGCTGTGGCCTACTTCCTGTCTGAGACCATGACCCATGGATTGCTCCATCTGTCCAGTGATTGAGAAGGCAATGTCAGAAGTACTAGCAGTTGACTTCTTTCAGAAGGACTGTTTTGCGGTAGGAAATGCCTCTTATTTCAGGACTGTTGGTAGGGCATTCTGGTATTTTCAGCTGATTTATGACCTTACTACAAATTCCGGATCTATTACTGTCATTAATACTGTTTTAATATAATACAAAGTGTGTCACAAGCAATATTGATGTTTCATAAGTTCCTGGATGAGAGAGAGAATTTTAATTGAGAAAATCATGGAGGATTACAGGGCGATGAGATTCATCACATCAGATTTTGATGGATTTCTGTCTTTGAGACTGGAGTGGCTAGAAAGGGTGTGTAGCAGAATTCAATTTTGAGGGTGCAGATTCTTCATTGCAGGTGCAAGTAATGGTTCAGGCCTCTGTGTAATGAGGAGGAGAACAAATGAGATATACAAAAACTTAGAGCTTCTCACTTAGAACTGCAGCTCCTCTTCTCTTACAAAGCTTTTCTTACTGCATTATTGGATTATCTGGGACTGAGAGTAAATGCAGCACAGGTTTAGTCTGGCTTTATTTTGAAGAATATCTTGATAACTGACTAATAGTTTTAGAACAAATGTAGCTTTGCTTCTGATTGAATTACTTTCTGGGTGTATTATTTCAGAAAAACAAAATACATTAGTTCAAGAATTATTAAAATACACATATTGATCAGGGTTTATTTTTTGCCTAACAAAGGCAAAAATATTTATTTCAATATGCAGAGCTAATTTTTTAAAAAACAAACTACCGGGGCTATACTATTTTTCAACAGTACCACTAATCGACACATGATATGTATATGTATGTATGTGTGTGTGTGTATGTGTGTGTGTGTGTGTGTGTGTGTGTGTGTGTCTGTGTATCAGAGGTCCAGTGGAAATATATATAAATCTCAGAGGTCCAGTGTGAAAAGACTTAGGTGCAGAGCAACAGCCTCCTCCCTGGTTGTTCCACACTGCAGACTGAACAGGGCTGCTGTTGTTGTTGTTGCTGTTTTGTAAGAGCTGCTATCTGTGCAATATGGGCCAGACTTCAGCACAGTGTCCTCAAAGGGTTGACAAGTTGACTCCACAACCCACAGGTTACAGCCTTGCCTACAATTATCCAGGATACAGTTTCTCTAAGTAACAAGAAACATCAAAGGATGTTTCAGACCCAGGAACAGAGCTGGCACCTGTGATATTACATTAGTTGTTGATTCTCTTATGTTCCTGATTGGGAGGGAACAAAACAAGAAATATAAAAGGTGAGACTTGACCACTCAATCATGGTAACTCCTTGCTCTTTCACCCCTCTGGAAACATTTCAATTCTTTTACAGTCATTTACAAAATTGTTATCCTTTTAGTGTTTTCTCTTCTTTTCCTTTCAGGATTTTCTAATCAGTGTTTTTAGAATTGTTTTATGATTTTTGTGTGGAAGTCTATTTTTGAAACATACATTTTTGCTTCTTGAGAAATAAAAATAGTGTTGAAAGGGAATTATAGAGTAATGAAGAAAAGACAAGGACTGTGGCAGTTATTAATAGTATGGTGTGAAGAGAGCCCAAGATGGCATCTGAATGAAACATCTCTCCTCAGGCGCTGTGAGCTCAAATCAAATCAGCCATAAAAGCAGCTTCTGGACAGAAGAAAAAAAGCAACAAAAGCGTGAACAAAGCAAAAAAAATTGAACTACAGCTGAAGAGAACCCAGAAAGCCAACCAGGGAGAGCAAAGGAGCCCATCCGCTAGGCAGTGGTGCCACACCGCAGAACCGCCATTGAGCCAGCCACCCAGCCCTGGGTCTACTAACACCAAGATATCTAAGGAGCTCCTGCATACCCAGCAACCAGACATCGAATAAGCGACTCCAGAACTCCACATCCTAACCAGGCGACATATGCCCGAACCTTCAACAGTGACCAGAACATGTGGTATGACCAGCTTAAGCCCATGTCAGGGCCACCCCAGCTCACCTCTGCCTCCAGAGCCAGAATAGCAATCAACTGCACTGCAGAGCTTGAATCAAAACTGCCACAAAGGCAGCTTCTTGATGGAAAGAAAGAAAAGCAAAGCAGTAAAAAAGTGAACAAAGCAAAGAAAGCAGCTGAACAGAACTCAGAAAGCAGACTAGGGAGAACAAAGGAGCTGGTGTGCATGTGGCAGCAGTCTGTGCCTCGGAGCGGCGGCCACCACTGAGCCAGCTGCCCAGAGCGGGGTCTACTAGCACCAAGACCTCCAAGGACCTCCTGTGCACCCAGCAACCAGAACTGGAGAAAGTGACTACAGAACTCCACACCCTAATCAGGTGGCATATCCCCCCACAATCTACAGTGATCAGGAATACCTGGGACAACCAGCTTAAGCCTGTGGTGAGGGCACCCCAGCTTCCCCCTCCCACTGGAGCCAGAGCAGTGGGGATCTGTAAGTTAAATTGCACTCCCAGGGGAGGGAGGCCCCTATACAAAGGACAGATTCAGTCATCCATCCTTCTAGCAATTGGATAGGAACAGAAGTGCGGGAGGGACCCAGTGTACACAGGGCATAGAGATCTTATAGGCACCTTGGAAAATGCCCAGCATTTAGACTGCACTTCTACCACCAGCAAAGACAGAGAGAGAGAGAGATGCAGACAGGGCCTGTGGAGAGCTCAGAGACACAAGCTTGCAGCAGGAGAGGCACCAGCAGAACTCTCTTCCTGCACTGACAGAGAGAGCAAATAAGAACACCGGACACATGCTCAAAAATCCAATATAGTGAGCAGATATTTAAAAGCTGAAAATATCCAAGCAGACCCAAAAGGACTGTAGAGACCAACTCAGCTTTCTACTTATAAACTTGCATGGTTTTCGTTTTTGTTTCTTGTTTTTGCTTTTTTTTGGGGGGGGGGGTTGGTTTGCTTTTTGTTTTTACTCTCTGGTTTCCTTTTGTATTGCTTTGATTTATTTATGTTTATTTGGATGATTGGTTGCTTTGCTATTTTTTGCTCAGTTTGTTGACCTTATCCTTTTTATAAGCTTCCCTCCCTCTCTCCCATCAAACAAAAAAGCCCAGTGTCAGATGGTTTTCCAAGTGAATTTTATAAAACATTTATAGAAGAACTAATCCCAATACTCCTCAGACTCTTCCATGAAATAGAAAGAAACGAGACCCTCCCAAACACACTCTATGAGGTCAACATCACATTAATACTGAAGCCAAATAAAGACAGCTCAAGAAAAGAAAACTATAGGCCTATATCATTGATGAACTTAGATGCAAGATTGCTAAACAAAATACTAGCAATGCACATTCAAAACCACATCAAGAAAATTATACACCATGACCAAGTCGAGTTCATCCCAGGGATGTAAGGCTGGTTCAACATATGAAAAACAATCCAAATAATTCACCACATAAACAGAGTCAAAGACAAAAGTTACATGATCATCTCAATTGATGCTTAAAAAGTATTTGACAAGATTCAACACCCACTGCAGAGAATGTGAATAGAAGGAGCACACCTCAACATCATAAAGGCAATAATACAATAGGCCCACAGCCAATATCATTTTAATGGAGAAAACCTTCAAGAGCTTCCACTAAAAACAGGAACAAGTCAAAGATGTCCATTAGCACCTCTTCTGTTCAATACAGTACTTGAGACTCTAGCCAGAGCAATAAGGCAAGAGAAGGAAATCAAAGGGGTAAAAATAGGGAAAGAAGAACTAAAACTATCACTTTTTGCAGATGACATGATACTATACTTAGAAGACCCAACAAACTCAACCAAAAAACTTATAGAACTGATCAACAAATTCAACAAAGTGTCTGGATACAAAATCAATCTTAAAAAATCAGAAGCTTTCCTGTATGCCAACCATAAATACACTGAAAAAGAAGTCCAGACAACAATTCCACTCACAATAGCACCCCCCAAAATAAAATACTTAGGAAAAACTTAACGAAAGAGGTAAAAGACCTCTTTAAGGAACACTATAAAAAGTTGAAAAAAGAAATTGATGAAGACCTTAGAAGATAGAAAGATTTTCCATGTTCTTGGATAACCAGAATAAATATCATCAAAATGGCCATCCTCCCAAAAGTGATCTACAGATTCAATGCAATACGTATCAAATTACCAAGTCCACTCCTCACAGACATAGAAAAATCAGTCCTTAAATTCATTTGGAACAACAAAAAGCCCAGGATAGCCAAAGTAGTTCTTAGCAACAAGAAATATGCAGGAAGTATCACAATACCTGACTTAAAAGTCTACTACAAAGCCACACTAATAAAAACAGCATGGTATTGGCACAAAAACAGGCACATAGACCAATGGAGCAGAATAGAAGATTCAGAAACAGACCCACGTGCTTGCAGTCAATTGATTTTTGACAAAGGAGCCAAAAATTTACACTGCCTCTTTAACAAATGGTGTTGGCAAAACTGGTTAATCATATGTAGGAAAATGGAAATAAACCCCACTTTCTCACCCAGCACAAGTCAACTCAAAGTAGATCAAAGACCTGGAAGTCAGGCCAGAGACCTTGCAGCTACTTGAAGATGGCATAGGGCCAACACTTCAACACGTAGGAATAGGTAAAAACGTTCTCAACAAGACCCCCAAAGCACAAGCAACTCAAAGGAAGATCAATACATGGGATTGTATTAAACTGAAGAGCTTCTGTGCAGCAAAGGAAACTATCAAGAACCTCGACAGAGTGGGAGAAAATTTTTGCCAGCTACTCTTCTGATAGAGGTCTAATATCTAGGATATACAGAGAACTCAAGAAAATCACAGCTAAGAAAACAAATAATCCAATCAAAAATGGGCAAAGGATCTAAATAGACACTTCACAAAAGAAGAAATACAAATGGCCAATAAATGTATGAGGAAATGTTCCACATCATTAGCAATCAGAGAGATGCAAATCAAAACTACCTTGAGAGTTCACCTAACTCTAATCAGAATGGCAATCAGAATTGCCAAACTATGGAACCAGGCAAGATGTCCATCAACAAATGAATGGATTACAAAACTATGGGATATGTACACAATGGAATTTTACTCAGCCATAAAGAAGAACAAAATCATGTTATTTGCAGGGAAATGGATGGAACTGGAAAACATTATGTTAAGTGAGATTAGTCAGTAACAAAAATAAAAAATCATATGTTCTCCCTAATATGTGGAAGCTAGGGAGAAAATAAGACATAAGAGGGACTCCAGATGAAGAAAGAAAAACCTTAGGTGAGCTAAGAATTTGACTTAATGGAAGGTGATGGGGAGAGGGGGAACACTCTAATGCACATGATGTACTTTCACGAACATATCAAAGTCAATCACTAAACTGAACTTGAGAAGGAGGGAGTGGGGAGTGGGGCGGGAATTGGGGAAGAGTTAAACGAGAAATGTGTCCATGTATGCCTTTATCAATTTGTACCTAACAAAGATGTATGATTACAATGCAGCAATTAAAAAAATAAAACCAAAAAATAGTATGGTGTTAGGAAATATGATTTTAGGTTGCTCAGAGGCTGTCTTTGAACCTGAAATCCTATTGTCTCAGCATCCCAGGTACTGGGATTACAGGTGTGTGCCACCATGCCCAGCTCCTTTTTCTATATTTCTACTATAGCTGTCTATGTACCATACAGAGTGAGGGATTGAATAAAACAATAAAAAGTGAAAAAATAAAAAAGGAAGTGTTACAGTTTAAACTTAGTCAAATATCTGATTTTAGTTTCAAATCAAAGGAGGTCAAAAAAGGTCAATGAAGAAGAGCTATTTTATTGTTACCAAAATAGTTGATCATATAAATATCTTTTGCTGTTCTTAAGGTTATGAATTTTAAACACCGAATAAAAGAGAACATTGGTGATACATTGGCATGAAATCAGAAAATATTCTTTTTTTAATCAATTTACCTTTAAACACACACACACACACACACACACACACACACTCAAAAATTATTGTTTTCATATGAGCCAGGTACATTGTTACATATGAGCATAAAGATATGGCACCTGTCTTTATTTGTGTGTCTTATGTCTGTATGTTGTGAAGTACATTTTTGCACATCATTTTGAAACAGGTGAAATGGGTATTAATTACCAAGAGATGTGCGCATGTATGTTTTTATCACATTGAACCTCACTGTGGTGTATACCAATGCACTAATAAAATAATTTTTAAAAGATAGGTAGGTATTAATTAAAGAACAGAAAATATATATTTCAGTTCAATTCTCAGTAATACTGACAATTAAGTTTTAAGATAATTAATGCCTATATAAGAATAATTAATGTTTAGTTTAAAGGAGATTTTTTTATATTTCTTTTTTATTGTAATAATTCGTGCTTTGTTAGGTACAAATTGATAAAGACAAATGTGCACACATTTCTCATCTGACCCCTTTGCCAATTCCCACCCTGCTCCCTTGCCCTCTCTCTCTCTCAAGTTCAGTTCAGTGAGTGACCTTGATATAATTGTGTAAGTACATCATGCACATTAGGATGCCCCCTCCATCACGTTCTGTTAAATGAACTTCTTTGTTTATCGAGGGTCTCTACTTTTTCATCTGGGGACCCTCTTATGCCCCATCTTCTCCCTAACATCGCATATTAGGGAGAACATATGCTTCTTTACTCTTTGTGACTGGCTAATCTCACTTAACATAATGTTTTCCAGTTGCCTCCATTTCCCTGCAAAGAACATGATTTTGTTCTTTATGGCTGAGTAAAATTCCATTGTGTACATATCCCATAGTTTTGTAATCCATTCATCTGTCGATGGACATCTTGGCTGCTTCCATAGTTTGACTATTGTGAATTGTGCAGCTATAAACATAGATACACATATGTCGGTCTGATAGTTTGGTTTCCATTCTTTTGGGTAGATACCCAGAAGTGGTATTGCTGGGTCATAAGGCAGGTTTATTCCCATTCATCTGAGGATCCTTCATACTATTTTCCAAAGTGGTTGCACAAGTTTGCAATCCCACCAACAATGTATTAGGGTTCCCACTTCTCCACACCCTTGCCAACAGTTGTTGTTGTTAGTGTTTTTTTATTTTTATTTTTATTTTTTTATTGTAATAATTCGTGCTTTGTATTTATACATTTTTGTTAGGTACAAATTGATAAAGACAAATGTGCACACATTTCTCATCTGACCCTATCCCCAATTCCCACCCCGCTCCCTCGCCCTCCCTCCCTCTCAAGTTCAGTTCAGTGAGTGATCTTGATATAATTGTGTAAGTACATCATATGCCTTAGTATGCTCTCCCCCCACCCCGTCCATTCCTTTCGGTTAAGTCTACTTCTTTGTTTAACGAGGGTCTCTACTTTTTCATCTGGGGACCCTCTTATGTCCCATCTACTCCCTAACATCCGCATATTAGGGAGAACATATGCTTCTTTATTCTTTGTGACTGGCTAATCTCACTTAACATAATGTTTTCCAGTTGCATCCATTTCTCTGCAAAGAACATGATTTTGTTCTTCTTTATGGCTGAGTAAAATTCCATTGTGTATATATCCCATAGTTTTGTAATCCATTCATCTGTGGGTGGACATCTTGGCTGCTTCCATAGTTTGGCTATTGTGAATTGAGCCACTATAAACATAGATACACATGCATCGGTCTGATAGTTTGGTTTCCATTCTTTTGGGTATATACCCAGTAGTGGTATTGCTGGGTCATATGGTAGGTTCATTCCCATTGGTCTGAGGATCCTCCATACTGTTTTCCACAGTGGTTGCACAAGTTTGCACTCCCACCAACAATGTATTAGGGTTCCCACTTCTCCACATCCTCGCCAGCAGGTGTTGTTGTTCGTGTTTTTTATGATTGCCATTCTGACTGGAGTTAGGTGAAATCTCAGGGTAGTTTTGATTTGCATCTCCCTGATTGCCAATGATGT
>PVLC010004777.1:0-17558 GCA_004027655.1 Graphiurus murinus | reverse complement strand
TAACTGGCAAAAATTTTCATCCACTCTGTAGGCTCTCTGTCGAGGTTCTTGATAGTTTCCTTTGCTGTGCAGAAGCTCTTCAGTTTAATGCAATCCCATGTATTGATCTTCCTTTGAGCTGCTTATTCTTTTGGGGTCTTGTTGAGAAAGTTTTTACCTGTGCCTATATGTTCAAGTGTTGGTCCTATGCCCGCTTCAAGTAGCTGCAAGGTCTCTGGCCTAACTTCCAGGTCTTTGATCTATCTTGAATTGACTCTTGTGCAGGGTGAGAAAGTGGGGTTTATTTCCACTTTCCTGCATATGGTTAACCAGTTTTGCCAACACCATTTGTTAAAGAGGCTATCTTTTTTCCAGTGTATATTTTTGGCTCTTTGTCAAAAATCAGTTGACTGTAAGCCTGTGGGTCTGTTTCTGAGTCTTCTATTCTGCTCCGTTAGTCTATGTGTTTGTTTTTGTGCCAATACCATGCTGTTTTTATTAGTGTGACTTTGTAGTAGAGTTTGAAGTCAGGTACTGTGATACCTCCTGCATGGTTTTTATTGCTAAGAACTACTTTGGCTATCCTGGGCTTTTTGTTTTTCCAAATGAATTTAAGGACTGATTTTTCTATGTCTGTGAGGAGCATCCTTGGTAATTTCATGGGTATTGCATTGAATCTGTAGATTACTTTTGGGAGGATGGCCATTTTGATGCTATTTATTCTGCCTATCCAAGAGCATGGTAGATGCTTCCATCTTCTAAGGTCTTCATCGATTTCTTTCTTCAACTTTTTATAGTTTTCCTTATAGAGGTCTTTTACCTCCTTGGTTAGGTTTATCCCTAAGTATTTTATTTTTTGGGGTGCTATTGTGAGTGGAATTGTTTTCTGGATTTCTTTTTCGGTGGATTTATGGTTGGCATACAGAAAAGCTTCTGATTTTTTAAGATTGATTTTGTATCCAGACACTTTACTGAATTTGTTGATCAGTTCTATAAGTTTTTTTTTTTTTTTTTTTGCAGTACTGGGGGTTGAACTCCGGGGCATTCTACCTCCGAGCTATACCCCCAGCCCTATTTTTTATTCCTTATTTTGAAACTGGGTCTCACTAAGTTGCGGAGTGCCTCACTTAGGTTCTATAAGTTTTTTGGTTGAGTTTGTTGGGTCTTCTAAGTATAGTATCATGTCATCTGCAAAAAGTGATAGTTTTAGTTCTTCTTTCCCTATTTTTACCCCTTTGATTTCCTTCTCTTGCCTTATTGCTCTGGCTAGAGTCTCAAGTACTATATTGAACAGAAGAGGTGATAATGGACATCCTTGTCTTGTTCCTGTCTTCAGTGGGAACTCTTGCAGTTTTTCTCCATTTAATATGATATTGGCTGTGGGCCTATTGATTATTGCCTTAAAGGAGATTTTAAATTAAAAATGATTTTATGCCTTAAATTACTATGTTTTATATTTTTAGATTAAATATATTTAAAACAACATGATTTTCCTTCTGATTTTTAGACTTTGTTATATTGATATAGCCCCACTCTCCAAAATATTAATTGATCTGAAAGTTTGCCATAATTTTAAGAACATTATGTAAAATGGAAATCATATATTTTCAGTAGCATAGCTTTGGGGGTGCAGCATATACCCAAGTTCTTTTCACTTCTGACTTACTACATATATTTGATTATTTTAAATGCATACTAAGCTCTTTCTTATACTAATAAATGAAACAAATTAGTGTTCTAAACAGGAGAAATATAAGAAGCAACACAAATGTCCTGGATTACCTGATCTATTTTTAAATGCTTTGCTCTTTTCCTTAATTATATTTCCTTTCTATAATTAAATTAAAATGGCTGTACCTCTGTACCTGGATTATTTAACTTCCCCTATATATATTTCTTTGGTAATATCTAAATGTTATGGTATAGAGTCAAAGTGCAGCGGAAGACTCTATTAAAGAAAGAATTTTATACTTTTAATCACCTCCTTCATCCCATCAGATTTAGTCGTAACAATATGGAAATGGAATTTCAGCTCACTCTTATTTCCTTATACCATGTTTTTCTATTTCTTAAGAATGAAATTATATGATGTTTGTTTTCTGTGTTTTGTACTATTTTTGGGGGGGGGTGTGCTCACGTCTTGTGGATGCTACAAGTTCTATCACTGCAGCACTTCTCTGAATGTTGAAAATATCAAAATATATGCACCATTTATAATCAGAAAAATAATGCTCTCTTATTTTGAAAACAATTATTTTATTATTAAAAGCTTGTCAGAAAGAGAGAAAGTCCTTATCCTGTTTAGTGTTGTAGACGTATTATTCATTAAGGATGATTTGTTTGAAAAACTTTAGTTCATAGTCTTCTAAGATTAAGCGTGGTATTATACTGGAGGATTAGGAGCTAAGGTCATAGACCTTGGTGAGAATGCTTGAGTTCAAATTCCAGCTCTGTGGCTTGTTACTTTGGGCAAATGACTCAGTGTCTTTTTCCTCAGTTTCCTTTTCTGCAAATCATGAGAAAAGTATGACCTCCCATATGAGTTGCTGTGAAGTCTCAGTGCATCTAGAAACACAAAGTCCTTATGGTCATCCAGGCACGCAATGAGCACTCTTTAATGCTGGGTTAGTTGTTACTATAAACTATATGTTATGAAATGTTCCAGAGAACATTCAAAAGAAGGGAATTTTATAGCAATATTACAAAAACTTGAATTATCCAGTGACATTTTCCCAGGCCCTTTTCTTTGTGCAATCATATAGGTTCAGACAAGAGGGTGACTGAATGTTTGCCCTGTGGATTGGTGACGATACCAGCAGAGTCATGAGTCCTGGATATAAAAAGATAATTGAGAGAAATGGAAATACAGATGGCCAATCAACAATGAAAAGTTTTCAACCTTATTAATAATCAAGTAATTGCAAATTAAAATGAGGATATGATATGGTTCACTTACCAAATGAACAAAGACTGCAACATAAAAGGTAAAACCCAAGACTTCAAAGGTCAGAAGTGTATTCTGACACATTATTGATGGAATAGAAGGAAACTAGTCAAACTAAATCTGACAATGATTTAGCAAAAAAAGATATAAATGCTCAAGACCTTTGAGCTAGCAACTCTTTTCAAGAAGTTTTGCCAAGAAATAAAAAGGAAGATACTCATGGAGCTATATTCATAATGTTAAAATTTGGAAGCTAAATTTTTAACAATAGGAGATTAGTTCAGTAAGTTGAAGTACAATCACTTGATGGATACTGTAACCAGGACAGGGGAATCATACATCTTTTGTAATGACTCAGATGTTAGACTGGGAGCTCTGTTGAATCACTGATTTTGTTCTTTCTAGGTGCCAGGAAGTGCATAGGTGTGGCCTCCTGGCCTTACTTAGACCTGTGCTTTTGCTAATTTTGCATGTATAACTGGATGTGGTCTGCTCTATCTGTTTTCCTTTAGGAATCTAGTTGCTTGCAGGGTGTGTCTGTTCTCTGTTTCTCACCAGTGAAAGAATCTTTCTACAGAGGCACCTTTTTTTGACTCTGTTCTATCCAGCCCTGCCCAAGACAAGGTTCTAAGTCCACCTACTACTGAGGTTTAGTCAGGAAAATTATTTGGCTTATCACTATACCACATACTTTTATCCTCTATCAACAAAAGTAGTTAATTAGTTTCCTATCTCCCAGTCCTGTTTTATATCACTTAAAAAAAAAAAAGACTCATGAGAAAGAAAAGTGTTATGTTTGAAAGGACTCAACAGACATGCCAGCATTTGAAACTGCCCAGAAATAAAATTGACATAATAATTTACCTCAAAATGTAGAAGTTGCTTTACATGGATACACTTTTATGATCTCAGGGTTTCTGTAGTCCCTGAGATTCATGGACCACAGACACTGTTTTGCTGAGTGCTACTATCTCAGGGTCTTTCACAAGGCTGCAGTAGAACTTGGGATAGGGCTGTGGTCTCATCTGAAGGTCAACAGGGAGAGAATTCACTTCCAAGTTCACTTATGCTGGGGTTAGCAGAAGGAAGTTTCTTGCTGGCTGTTGGCCTGTGACTTCCCTCAGCTCCTGGCCATGTGAGCCTTTTCATAAAACAGCTTACAACATGGTGGCCAGCTTCCTTCCCTCACAGTGAGTAGTTGAAGGCTCAAAGATGGGATGCAGGGCAGAAGCCATGGTTGCTTAGCTGCCAGGTCTTAGAAGTGACATTGCTATTATTTTTGCTGTGTTCTGTCCCCTAGCAGTAACTGACTGAGTCCAGACAATGTGTGAGTATTCAGGGTACCAGGAGCACTGGGGACCTTTTGGAGGCATCACTCTCCCCCCAACTCCTAACTAACATGTACCACAAGACAGGCACATAGCTGATCTCATATAATCTTTGTAACAACATCAGGATCCAGTCAATAAGATTATCTTATTTTTAATATGAGGAAGCTGAGACTCAAAGATGTTAAGTGTATGGGTTAAAAGTTCAAAAGATAGTGAAGTGGCATATCAGAGAATGGAATTACAACAGCCTTGCTTATAGATTGTGTGTACTTGATACTTGGAAAATACTAAGAGAAAAAATTGAATTACTGATCTGAGAACACACGTCATGACCAAAGTTTTGTTTGAAAACTTAGGAAAAGTGATACATGCATATCCATGTTTATTTCAGCAAAATTCACAATAGCCAAATTATGAAAACCACCTAGATATTTGTCAACAGATGAGTGGATAAAGAAAGTGTGGTATATACATGCAATGAAATTTTACCCAGCCATAAAGGACAAAATTATGTCATTTGCAGGAAAAAGGATTGAAATGGAGAATATTATAAGCCAGAGCAGTCAATCTCAGAGAATCAAGAGCTGTTTCTTTCTCTCACACATGGAAGCTAGAGAGAAAATAGAAAACAAAACGGACTTCAGATATATGAGAAAGAGACTACTAGAATAATGGAGGGGGATTGGGGAAGGAAAATAGGGAGGTAAAAAACAAGAACTGAGGAAGAAAATAGTTCGAATAATGTTCTATCTATATATGAAGGTCTCACTAACATATATGTATTAGGTAAGCGGGGTGGGATTTGAAGGCAAAATCACCAAATTCTGTGTGCATGTATATTTGGATAATTTGAACCTCATTATGATGTGTAATTATGATATACCAATAAAAGTATTAAAAAGAGATAAATTTAAAAGCTAGAAAAAGGAGGAGGAAAATGTGTTAAAATGTTAGAAAATGATTGAAGCCCATGTGTAAAGGAATTATGATTGGATATTTTTATCTATTCTTTATATCTTCATACTTATTTCCACAATGCTTACATTGACCTTTAGTTAATATAATATATAAAAACGCATTGAACAAAACAGAAAAGGTCTGTTCTCTTATGGCTTACAATGACGCATTGCTTTTTATTTACTTTTAAAATTTTTAGTAGACAAACTAAAATACTACATATTTGTTAGGTCCCATATGTTTTTTTTCAATGCATGTATATACTATGTAACGTTTAAATAAGTGTAATCACAGCTTATCTTCTCAATAGTCATCTGTTGAATGCTACCCACTTCAAAATAGGGCCGATGGTAAAATACTCTTTTCCCTAGGAAAATTATTCTCACTGTCTCCTTTCCTGTCATCATTTGGTTAGTCTAGGGATAGAAAAGATACACACACACACACACACACACACACACACACACACACAAAATTATATCAGGGAGTGCTAAATTACACAAGAAATAAAACAGGGAATAAGGAGATAGCAGAAGATATGACTGTTACTCTTTTTAGCAGAACAATGAATGAAGGACTTTTCCAAAAGTGAACTAATAGGAACCTGACTAGAATGCACCAATCAAGTATGAAAAAGAGAAAAAAAATCTGAGCTTGGATGTTCCACAGTAGCCTACTATCTTGTGTGTACATATGTGGTATATTGTATCTTTTATGTATACATAAATGAAAATTAAACCCAGAGGAACTCTACCTTTGATCCCTGTTTTATTTTGAAACAGTTTCACTAAGTTGCAGAGTGTCTCTCTTAGTTGCTGAGGCTGTCCCCTATCCTGAAATCCTCCTACTCAGCCTCCCAAGTACTGGGATTACAGGAATGTTCCACTCTGCCTGGAAAGTAGCCTACCACCTTTGAAAACTTAGAGTGAATAAAACAGGTATGTCCTTTCTCACACTTATTTTGGAATTGAGTAGGGAATATCATTGTTAATCAATGGAGAACTGAGATACATGATTGCCAACTTGGACAGATATTGTGAAGGAAATGTATAGACGGTCAAGAGAGAAGAAAATATCTCTGGGTTGTCGACGAGAAGTCTGCCTCGGGCCCCTGAAATTGTAATTACCAATGACATCCATTTGGGAAAGATTATATAATAAAGAAAATCAAGCTAACCTTCAAGAATTAAAAAGTAATAATAATGGACAGAGTTAGAGAATTGATCTGAAAGAAATACTGAGAAGAACCAGAAGAGAGGTAGGAGGGGCCTAATAGAAGACAGAGGACGACAGTTTTTTCAGAGGAAAAGAGAAGGCAATACCGCAAATGAAGAAGTGAGGCCAAATGAGCTGAGGAGTGAAAACACCGTGTCTGTTGTGACACGGACATGAGTAAAGCTAGGGACAGCTGCTGAAGGTTGAAGTGGGCTGAAAATCAATGGAGAAGGGGAAACAGAGACTGCATTCATAATAACGTTTTTTTTCCCTTTTTTTTTTTTTTTTTTCTTTTGCGGTACTGGGGATTGAACTCAGAGGCATTCTAACTCTGAGCCATACCCTCAGCCCTATTTTTTATTCTTTATTTTGAAACAGGGTCTCACTAAGTTGCGGAGTGCCTCACTAGGTAGCTGAGGCTGACCTCGAACCTGGATCCTCCGGTCTCAGCCTCCTAAATGCTGGGAATGCCCCTGGGTTCAATCCCCAGTACTGCAAAAAAAAAAAAAAAAAAAAAAAAAAAGAAAGGAAAAATGGAGCCAAAGAAGGATTTGGATTTTTTTTTTTTAAAATATGGAAGCTGGGTGTGGTGACACACATCTATAATCCTGATACGATACTTAGAAGGTTGAGACAGGAGGACCACAGGTTCAAAGCCAGCCTCAGCGACTTATACTATCAGCAACTTAGTGAGACTTATTTCCAAATAAAAGAAATAAAATAGGTCTGAGAGTTGTAGCTCAGAGGTAGAATGCCCCTGGGTTCAATCCCTAGCACCACAAAAATAAATAAATAAATAAATAAATAAATAAATAAATAAATAAAAAAATAAATAAGCAATTGTAGTTATTGAAATTATGAAGATTCCATATTTTGGAGAGGAAGAAGGTTGGCTAAGGGTGGAGACCATTAGAAAAACTGCAGCTAGTTGCTGAGAAGGACTTTGGGAAAGAATCAAGAACCCTCTGGAACCTCTTTCATAGTCCATTGAAAGTCCTATTTCTTTGGTCCATCTTTTTATTTCGAGAAAGAAAAGGGAAACTTAGAAATATTTTAAAATGTAGGCACCTCAATTTTGAGAGCCATAACATGCAAACATCACATTCATAGATATTGTCATCACTCACGTCACTTTTTAAAGCACTATCATATGAATTCATTATTTTTATTCCTATGATAACTTGGTGAGGTTGTCAGGACATGTGCCAACCAATTCCTGTGACTTACCTCTGGCCATATGATGTCAGTCTTGCCATTTATAGTCTCAGGAGGTCCAGATTGCCTGTCATTGTAGTGCATTTAAAAAACTACTACACCTCCCTAATATCCTCAAAGATAAGGTGTGGCTCATTTCCATCTTGAGGTACAGTTGAATGGTTTATCTGATGACAGTTACTACTTTTTCTTTTTGTGGTACTGCGGGTTGAATCTATGGGCATTCTACCTCTAAGCTGTACCTCCAGTCCTAAGTTATTTTTTGAGACAGGGTCTTACTAAGTTGTAGAAAGCCTCACTATGTTGATGAGGCCTCCAACCAGAGAAACTCTGGCTCAGCTAAACCAATACTGGATGACACAAGCTCCCAGAGGTCTTAGCCTCTGGATAAATCTCCAAGGTCTCTTGCTGTGTTTCTTGCCTGATAATTTGAGAACACAGAGTTCAGATGGACTGTGTGATTTGGTGAAATAAGATATTTTTTTAGATTAGATTTTTTAGTGTTTCTGTGGGAATACTCTATAAAAAAAGCAGAGTATATGGAGATAAGTAATGACACAAACAAACACTAAAAATTATAATCAAAAACCTCTGTAAGGCACAGCTTCAGGGGTTGGTTTAATAAAACAAAATGAATACTATTAACACCAAGCAACTACTTCCTGTTTCCTATTTTCAACAGGCTCAGATGACATCTAATATTTTTCTTATTATTCCATTTTAAATGTGTAATCAAAAGTGCAGCTTTTGTGCTGTTATCAAACACCTTTGCCCATCCAGTCTAGAAGTTTCTTTAGAACAAACACATCTTGGTTGTTGTTGAATGCCTGGGACCTACCACAGTGCCAGATACATTCAGTCTTTGAATCTGGAGAACTGTCTTTGGGCCTTGGGACATTGCTTCCAATTTCTTAAATTAATTCTTTTTCCATTTAAGAAATAATAATAGCTGGGCATGGTGATGCACACAATCCCAGTGCTTGGGAAGCTAAGCAGGAGGATGACAAGCTTGAGGACAGCCTCAGCAACATAGCAAGACTCTCAGCAACCTAGCAAGATCCTATTTCGAACAGGACTAGGGGTATAGCTCAGAGGTAGAGTGCCCTAGTTTCAATCTCCAGTACAATAACAATAAGAAAAAATGTAATAATATCTACTTTGCAATACAATGTAAAAATCAGTTAATATTCATAAAGCACCAATTTATTGATTTATCATTTCACTTGAAAATTATTTCAGTTCGAATCAGTTGTTCTCGATGAGAACAGAGAACATTTGGCAATGCCAGGAGACATTTTGATTGTCACAATTGAGGAGGGGGTCCTACTATTGGCATTAGTGAAATGGAAGCCTGGGATGCTGCTACAAGTCCTGCAGTGCACAGCATAGCCCTTATAACAAAAATTACTTGGTTCAAAATGTTAGCAGTGTTGAGATTTAAAAATCCTGATCTAAACTTATTCTCAGTTCTTTTTACATGAGTACACCATTTGTTCCTTTCTCTGTAATTCTCCATCTCTTTAGAGTAGTTCTGTCCTTATTTCACAAAACACCCACACTGCTTCCTAGTGTAACAAGCCAAATATGATTGGGATTTAAGAGCATAAGATTACAGCTAATCCCTTCACAATTTTGAACTGAGCCTGCGAAGTCAACCATTATGAGTGGAGTAATTGCCAAACAGTAATATTCTAAAGTGATTACATAAAAAATTTCCTGAAAATGTTATTGAAATAAATGTATTATCATTAAGAGTTAAATTTATTTAATTCTTTTCAGTAACCTTAGACTGGATAAGAAATGGAAGCAGCAGAAATAATGAGGTTCACTTTATTCCTTCTTTCTATGCAGGTTGTAAGGCTGGGATTTACTTCTGAATGTTGTTGCAGAATTACATTTTCCAAACAAGCATGAGGATATGTGCTCAAACTACTTGAAAATGCATTTTACTTGATGGCAAATCATATAAACCAGTTCAACTAAGGCTCATGTGCTGGAGCACAGATCACTCTGTAGCAGTTATTTTTTAATCCTCCTTCCTTTAAAAGAGTTGGCTTTAATCATCTTGCAATTATTTTAGAGTTATTCTTTTCTTTTTATTAAATACATTCTATGGATTGTAGGGAATGTGTGTGTGTGTGTGTGTGTGTGTGTGTGTGTGTGTGTGTGTGTGTGTTTCTTGCCAAAGGCAATATTTTGCCTATGAAAGTTGGTTTGTCCATTATGACCTTCTCCTTGAGATTCACATAGTATTTTTTATTTCCCCAATTCCTTCTTCTTCTTCAACTAAATATTCATTAAGGGAATGCCAGGTGTTTCAAACTACTTTGAGTTTTAACTTGATACCATAACTCATGGTGGTTTGGTTAATTCCACCAAACAACCTCTAATATGAGTATATTTATCACAATTAATCAAAAATTTAAAATATATTTTTTATTTTTCATAATAATTGGTGCATTGTAATGATACATCTTTGTTAGGTACAAGCTGATAAAGGCATATATGCACACATTTCTCATTCAACCCCTTCCTGAATTCCCACCCCACGACCTCGCCCTCCCTCCTTCTCAAGTTCAGTTTAGTGATTGACTTTGATATATTTGTGAAAGTACATCATGTGCATTTGGGTGTCTCCCCCCACTCACATCCATCCCCTTCAGTTAAGTCAACCTCTTTGCTTATCGAGGGTTTCTCCTTTATCATCTTGAGACTCTCCTATGCCCCATATTCTCCCTAGCATCCTCATATTAGGGAGAACATTATTATTTCTCTGCTTCTGGCATTTACTTGTTAGTTCTTCTTTGTAGTTAAATTCTTTGAGTATTTTCTCTAGTGCTGATTTGGAAGACATAAATTCTTTCGGTTTCTGTTTGTCATGGAAGATTTTTATATCCCCATCAATTTTGAGAGAGAGTTTTGCTAGGTATGAGAATCTTGGCTGCAAGTTATTTTCTTTCAGAGATTGGAATATGTTACTCCAGCCCCTCCTGGCTTTCATGACTTGATTTGGGAGGTCTGGAGTGATTCAAATTGGTTTGCCTCTAAATGTCACTTGGCCTTTTACTTTGTTGCCTTTAGGATTCTCTCCTTAGCCTCTACATTAGTCAACTTGATTATTATATGGCATGGTGAACCTTTTCTTTGGTCTTGTCTCGGGAGAGTTCTCTATGTTTCCTGCACCTGTGTGTCAACTTCTCTTTCTATGTTTGGAAAATTCTCTGATATTACTTCTTTGAAAAGATTGTTTGTTCCATAAGTTTCAACTTCTAATCCCTCTTCTACGCCTATTATTTTTTGGTTAGCTCTTTTAAAATTGACCCAGATCTCATCGATGACCAATTCATACTGTCAATTTTTTTTCTAAATTATGTACTATAGATTCATTTTTGGAATGGTCATCTTCTAAGAGTGATATTCTATTTTGCATGTGGTCTAATCTACTGTTTATAGTTTGTATTGATGCCTTCACCTCAGTTATTGCATCTTTCACTTCCTTCAATGCTTTTCTTTGGTTCCTGTTTAGGGTGTCAGATTCTTTGTTTATTTGTTCCTTTATTTCTTTTCAACTCTCCCTGCATTCTTCCCAAAAATCTTGTATTGATTCTAGTATTAAAATCTGAATTGTTCTTCTGGTAATCTCTGCCATTCTGGGTTGGTGAGATCTGTTATTGAGGGGTCGTGGTGGCTCATTGTTTCTTTGCTATTTTTCCTTCCCATGGTTCCCCTGTTCTTAAACTTATATCTTTGTTGCTCTTGCAAGTTTTCTCATCCAATCTCTGCAGTGGGGGTTTAGTGGTGTCTGCTGGTATATACAGGGACAGGTTGTGTTTAGTGGTAAAGGTTGGGTGAGAAGTCACAGTGATGAATGCAAAAATAGGGTAAAGTAGAGGGTGTGGTTCAGTGGAATAAGATGTTGAGTTTGTTCAAGTGATATATTGTAAAAGTTAGAGATGGTAGATATGTTGGGGGATTCTGGTAGTCAATGTAGAGTTTTAAGTGTGGTAGTATGAGATGGTCTTGATAAGAGACAGGGAAAAAAGTAAAAAGAAAAGAGAAGAGAAAAAGTGTTGAGCAGAAGAATATACATGGGAGAGAGAGAGAGATACTTGTAAAAGGGATAAGGAGGAGATTCAACAAAATAAGCAAAAAATAACAAAGCAACCAATCATCAAAAAAACATAAATAAATCAAGGCAATACAAAACAAAATAGAGTAAAAACAAATAAAACATAACACACACACACACACACACAACAACAACAAAACAAAACAAAAAACCCCCCCAAAAAACCCAAAACCAAAAAGCAAAAACAAGAAACAAAAACAAAAACCCTGCTAGTTTGTAAGTACAGAGTTTAAATTTTTGAGTGTGTCTCTGGTATTCTTATTTGCTCTATTAGTGCAGGCAGGGGGTTCCGCTGATGCCTCTCCTGCTGCAAGCTTGTATCTCTGAGCTCTTCACAGGGCCTGTCTGTCTCTCTCTCTCTCTCTCTCTGCCTTTGCTGGTGGCGGGAGTGCAACCTATATGCCAGGCATTTCCCAGGGAGCCTGGAAGTTCTCTATGCTCTGTGTGCACTGGGTACCTCCCACACTTCTGCTCTATCCAATCGCTTGAAGGGCGAGTGACTGAGTCTGTGCTTTGTAATTGAAAGGCAATACTGGTCAAAACATTAGGTTTATTAGCCAGTCCATATACAGCAATACACGAAACATAAGTTTTGAAATTTGTATTGTGTGTCCTAATTTTACACATAATTAGTTGCTTTCAGCCAGGAATGGTGGCATACTCTTGTGATTCTACTACTAGGGAGGTTGAGACAGGAGGATCACAAGTTTGAGGCCACCTTGAGCATCTTTACAAGGTCTTTTCCAACTTAGGGAGACCCTCTTTCAAAATAAAAAATAAAATAGGACAGTGAGTGTAGCTCAGCCCTGGGTTCAATCTCCAGTGCCAAATAATGATAATCATAATGTTATGGTTAGATATAGAATGGACACTTGAAGAGCTCATAAAAATTGGTGGTTGGAGTTGATAAGATTGAGTCTTGACAGTGATAATCCCAGCAGTGGATAAATCCATTGTAATGAATTTATTTGGATGGTAGTTTGAGGGGCTGGATCCCTGGTTTGTGGCCTTGGGGGTTATATATATATATATATGATTCCTTCTCCCCCTGCTTACTCTCTTGCTTCTGGCCTCCATGATGTGACAAGCATAGCCCATGCGCTCTCCCTTTCTCTACCTCGAGGTTATGGACTGAACCCCAAACCATACAAAACCAAATCTTCTTTCTTGTAAGTTATGTGGTCAGGTCTCTGACTGATCAGATAAACTACCCTGTGAATTCCTACATCTCCAGCTGAACTCAACTTGTCTGAACTAGTAAATGACAAGCCCTTCAGGCAGGGACCTGATTGACTACAATTGGTTTCATCAAAACCACTGTGAACCTCCAGACCATGAAGACAAACCACCAGTGGACTCCTGTGCTAAAGATGAACTTTTCTGGACCAAGAAACTACAGACTCTTCCCACAGTGACCTGAGTGGCTACCAACAGAACTCAAGACCTTGAATTTGCAAACTCTCCCAGCAGGATCCTGTGTGGCTTCAGGGATTTGAATGGGGTCTGTGAGTTTGCAAATCATCCCTGTAGAGGTGGGGCAGGGGCTACAGTAGTACACAGCAGAAACAGGAATTAGCAGAGGGTTCCTAGGGACACTTGGGAAGGACCTAGAGTCAGCAGTCTGCCTGCCCCTGCAAGGTCTCCAGCCATCACTGCAGGATCAGCAGCAGTGGTGTTGGTGGGGTGAAATAACTCATCAAATCATGCAGTCTTGGAAAGCTATAAACTATTACCTGGTGGTGACTGGGTGCCATGAGTACAAGATCAGTGGCTGGTAAAGTCTCACATGATCACAGTTTCCCAGAGCAGCAATGGTGTCCTGGGGCTAAGTAACTCAGCCACCTACACCTTAGGCTCAGAGTTGTACAATCTTTCCCCTGTTGGAGTTTGAAAACTGCAAGCAGAGAGACCAGGGGCAGCAGGATTTTACATATTCATAGCTGGCAGAGAAGTAGCAGTGTCCCTGGGACAATTTGTTTCAGACAGCCATTCTGCAAGTTAGGACTGTCTCTTGGTCAGCAGAGTTTGTGCCTGTTGAACACAGAGGCCAGAGGCTAACAGGGTTTCACATGATCACATCCAGTAGAATAGTGGTGGTGTTCCTGGGACAGCAAAGCTCAGCCAGCCAGGCCGCAGGCTCAGAGCGACATAATATTTGACCCTGCTAAGCCTGGGTATGGCTACCACAGAATACAAAGGCCAACAGTGCATGATTTCACATGATAGCCACCAGCAGAAGAGCAGTGATATCACTCGAGAATTAAAGCTCAACCAGTTGGCTGCAGGCTCAGAACATTAAAATCTCTGGCTCTGCTGAGTGTGGACCCAGAGAGCACAGAGGTCTGTAGCCAATTAGAGGTTTCTGCTTGCCTGCACTAGGAGCTATCCCCTGTTAAAGAGGTTTTGGGTGAATAACTCAAAATTCTGATTTTATGTGACAGATTTGTTGAGGCAAATACATATCCCCTGCATAGGACTTATAATAAAGGAATACAAATAGACATAGGACTCCCATACAAGGAGGAAGAGGATGCCAAGACAACAGAGAAACAAACTAAGGATCAATAAAACTTGAGAACAAATACCAACAAGGAAACAATAAATTCCCACAACTCAAAACAATGGAGACCACCAATTCAGAGTTGCAGAAAATGTCAGGAGAATTTAGAATTCTGATTTTCAATATGATCAAAGATCTCATAAATGAAATTAGAGAAATGTTCAGGATATCAACAAACATACCAATAAAGAGATTGAGGCCCTAAATAAGAACAAAATTAGTCCCCAAGCAAAATAAAAGAGTCAATAAATTTAACAAAAACTGCATAGAAACACCTCTGGCCGACTAGATGACATGGAAAATAAGGTCTCACTCTTAGAAGACAAATCATTCAAAACTGACGATATAGTCAACAATGTAGAAAAGGCAATAGGACAACACGAACAGAACATTCAAGAAATAAGCAATAATAAAAAAATGATCTAAATTGAGGATAATAGGCATTGAAGATGCAGAAACACAAACCAAGGGTATTAGAAACCCACTTAAATAATATCAGAGTATTATTTCCAAACATGGAAAATGAGATGGGCATCCACATACAGAAGACATTCACAACCCCAAGAAGACAAGGTCAAAGAAGAACTTATCCATGCCACATAATATTCAAAATGACTAACATACATGCCCAAGGAGAGAATCTTAAATTCAGGAAGAATAAAAGGATGGGTGACATTCACAGACAAAACCATAAGCATCACTCCAGACTTCTCAACCCAAATCATGAAATCCAGGAAGGCATGCTATGACGTATTCTAAACCCTAAAAGAAAACAATTTCCAACCAAGACTTCCATATCTAGCAAAGATACTTTCAAAATTGATTGAGAAATAAAAACCTTCCCAGTCGTGGAACCAGCTTTTTGAAAGAAGAAAAAAGCAACAAAGGGGTGAAAAACGCTGCGAAAACTGGAATACAGCTGAGCAGAACGCGGAAGGCCGACCAGGGAGAGCAAAGAAGCCCTGCTCCACGGCCCCGGCGCCACGCCGCCAAGTGGAAGCTGCCATTGAGCCGGCCCCCTGCATGGGGTCTACTAAGAAAGAAATATACAACAACCCTCTGTATCCCCACCAGCCAGAGGTGGAATGAGCGACTCCTGAACTCCCCATCCTAGCCAGGCAGCATTTCGAGGCACCTTCGACAGAGACCAGAACACGTGGTACGACCAGCTCAAGCCCGTGCAGCGCCATCCCAGCTCACCTCTCCCCACAGAGCCGGAGCAGAGATAACTAAACTCCAGAGCTTGAATCAAAACTGCCGCAGGAACAGCTTCTCGACAGAAGGAAGGAGAAGCAAATCAGCTTAAAAGTGAGTAAAAAAAATGGGCAGTTATTCGGAATCTAAGGAGCAGAGCAGGGAGAACGGGGGAGACTGCGCGTGTGCAGCAGTGGCAGCTGCCGTCTTGTCGGCCAACCACAGCAGCAGAAATCTGCCCAAAAGATCTGCAGAGGCCAAACCAGGTATGTCCTTACAAACTTGCAGGGATTTCTATTTTGCTTCTTGCTGATGTTTCTTGTTTTCTGGGTTTTTTTTTTTTTTTCTTTGTTTTGTTCCGTATTTACTCTGTTTTCACTTTGCATTGCCTTGATTTATGTGTTTGTTCAGATGATTGGTTGCTTTTTAGCTTTTGCTAGATCCTAAATGTCAACACCTGAAATCCACAAAGACCAATAGAGCAGGCAGAAGAAATTACCAGAGTAATTGCAACTCAGTACAAGATACCATTCACAGAGAAAATAAAAATAAGAAACCTACAAATTCAGACAAAGCATGCAAGAGCAGCAAAGTTATAAATTGAAGAACAGGGAAATCATGAGAAGGAGAAACACTAAAGAAACAATGAGTCAACACGACCCCACAATAACAGAACTCAATGACACTGATTGGCAGAGCTTACCAGAAGGACAATTCAGATCTTTAATAATAGAAGTGATACAAAACTTCCAGAAAGAATGCAGAGAGAGCTGGAAAGAAATAAAGGAACAAATAAACAAAGAATCTGACACATTGAGTAGGAATCATAGCGAAGCCTTGAGGGAAGTGAAAGATGCAATAATAGAAGTGAAGGCATCAATACAAACTATAAACAATAGATTAGACCATATGGAAAACAGAATATCACTCCTAGAAGATGACCATTCCAAAAATGAATCCATTATATATAATCTAGAAAAAAAAATTCGACAGTATGAATCCGACATCAATGAGATCTGGGCCAATTTTAAAAGAGCTAATCTAAGAATAATAGGCATAGAAGAGGGACTAGAAGTTGAAACTAATGGAATAAACAACCTTTTCAAAGAAGTAATATCAGAGAACTTTCCAAACATAGAAAGAGAAATTGGCACACAGGTGCAGGAAACATATAGAACCCCCTTCAGACAAGACAAAGAAGAGGTTCACCACGCCACATAATAATCAAGATGACTAATGTAGAAGCTAAGGAAAGAATCCTAAAGGCAACAAAAGTTAAAGGCCAAGTAACATTTAGAGGCAAACCAATTAGAATCACTCCAGACCTCCCAAACCAAGTCATGAAAACCAGGAGGGGCTGGAGTAACATATTCCAAACTTTGAAAGAAAATGACTTGCAGCCAAGATTCTCCTACCCAGCAAAACTCTCTCTCAAAATTGATGGGGATATAAAAACCTTCCATGACAAACAAAAACCGAAAGCATTCATGTCTTCCAAACCAGGACTAGAGAAAATACTCAAAGAGATTAACTACAAAGAAGAACTAACAAGTAAATGTCAGAACCAGAGAAACAATAATTTCCAGGAAGCAAACAACTAAGCAAAGAAGAACAAACACTATGGCAAACAGAAGTCAAAACCCAAAATTTTAGGAATTAAAAATAATCTCTCAATAATCACACTGAATATAAATGGTCTCAACTCCCCAATAAAAAGGCACAAGGTGGCAAAATGGATCAAAACCCAGAATCCATGTATATGCTGCCTGCAAGAAACGCACCTTACATACAAAGATCCCACAAACTAAAGGTGAAGGGCTGGAGTAAGGTAATTTATGCCAATGGAACTCGAAGACAAGCAGGAGTAGCAACTATGATATCGGATAAATTAGATTTCAAGCCTAAGCTCATCAAAAGAGACAAAGAAGGTCACTTTTTACTAGTAAAAGGAACAATACAGCAAGAGGAAATAACAATTATCAACATCTATGCCCCAAACATAGGTGCAGCTACTTTCATGAAACAAACTCTACA